>JANRGW010003667.1:28303-55850 GCA_024733675.1 Psilopsiagon aymara
GACAACTTGATGGCATCAGGGTACACTGTGCACCGGTATCTACCAGAGCCTTATACTTTTGTGGGACTGATGTGCCACACGTTGGGCGCCAAAAGGAACTGTGGTGGTTTAAGCTGTAAATCAGCCATGCAGTTTGTTCACCCACTTCCCCCTCCTTCTAAAGTATCTGTGATTAAACTAAAGCAGCCAAGTTGATCTGTTACAGAAGTTAAAGAGAGTAATGCCTGTAAATCATAGACTGAGCATCTTGTATTCTAATAGCTATACTTCCACGATAGTATCATAGCCTCATAGAATCAACTAGCTTGGAAAAAAACTTTAAGATAATCAAGTCCAACCTTTACCCTTTACCCTTTACAGTGTCAAACGCTCAACTTTAGTAGAGTCCAAATAGACAATTTCTGCTGCCTTTCCCACATCAGCCAGGTGTGCTATCTTATCTTAGAAGGAGATCAGGTTGATCAAGCAGGACCTGCCCTTCATGAACCCATGCTGACTAGACCTGATCCCTCCATTTTCCCTCACATGCTGTATAATCTCATTTAGGATTATGTGCTCCATGACTTTTCCCAACACTGAGGTCATGCTGCCAGGCCGGTTGCTTCCAGAATCCCGAAGCCTGCCCTTTTTGTACATAAAGGCCATGATAGCAAGCCTCCAATCCTTTGGTACGTGCCCACCAGACCAGGACTGCTGATAAATGGAGAGTGTCTTAGTAAGCTCCTCTGCCAGCTACCTCAGCACCCGTTTGGCCCCATGGACTTTTTGTATGTGTATGTGTATGTGTATGTGTATGTGTATGTGTATGTGTGTATGTGCATGTGTATATGTATGTATGGCAATGAAGTATTATCACTTAGTGTTTTTTAAGCAGCACCTGTGTGTTGCATGTAGAACATGTGTGCAAGTGGGTGACCGGTTGCACCTGCTGTTTGCATTGCTGTAGAAAGCAAGGTGTTGTACCACTCCTGTGCTTCAGGGCCAGAGCTGAACTCAAACTGTTGAAAGAGCAACAATCACTGATTGCTAGGGCAGTGCTTTGAATAGACACATCACTTTCAAAATCTCCCCTGTCTCCTTCCTACCAACTGGTACCCCATTGCTGGATAACTTTCACCCATTGGGTGAAAGGGGGTTCTTGCTGACCTGAAACCCAATAGGTGATTCTGGAAGGAACCTGTTGCAAAAGACCTGTTCATATAGTCTTAATTCTTTTGGATAGACTCAGAGAGTACTCAATAGAGAAAAATGGGACATGATTTAAAATTTAAGAAAGAAAATGAGAAGAAAGTTAGTAGCCTGATGGAAGTTGATTTTAGTTTTTATTTCCACTGCCTTTCTCTACCATGCAGGGGAAAGAAGCTTATGACATTGGGTATGAAAAAGAGAGCAAGGGAAACTGACATACAAATCCCTATTGCAAGCAAAAGGGTGGAAAAGTGTCTGGAGTAATGCAAGAAATGATAGAATCTTTGACCAGGAACAAAAGAAATAAACTGTTCTGTGAAAGGAAAGAAAACAGATCAAAAAGGGGAGCAAGCGGTCATGGCTGAGTCATTGTCTATTTACTAGTTTACTCCTGTGTTTTTACAGCTCTGAGTCAGAAACCCCAGAGAAATGCAAGAAATAAGGTTTTACACAACTTGTCTGTACTCTGAAGCATATAATGCTCCTGTGAACTCCTGAATGCAGTAATGACAATCAAGTGCTGAAAATTTTTACTGCCAAAATATAAACACACAACTGAAAGAAATTGTTCAGGCAAATTTCCTTTCGTTGTAATCAGAATTCAAATAAGCTGAGTTAGGTTTATAGACACTGTACAAAGAAAATTTAAGATTTTTTATTTTAAAAATTGCTACATCTGATTCAGTGTGTTGAAGGCTGGGAACAGGACAGTTTACAAATATAACAAATGTCTGTTTAAGTTTTAGAAGGCATTGATCAAGGAGCCCAGGTTAATTATGTATTTCATTATTTCTATTCTTTCTTTAAATGTTGTATTCTTCATAATGTTTTAAATAAAAGTGTTGAAATACATTAAGGGTCAAGTGCCCAAATATGATACCAGATACCCTAGGATATTTGAGATATGTGTAATATTGTCAGACACAACACAGGAAATGCAGCAAAGCCATGTCCTTATAGAGATGAAGCTGGAAAACTAGAAGGATGACAGAAGGTGCCTAGCCTGTCTGTAGTTGCATACTTTTAGGCAACTGACTTCTATGTCTGCCCTGGATTACTGTCATTATGAAGGTTCCTGGGTTAGAATTTTTCTTGGGCCAGAAGTTCAGCTGCAATGATGCATGTGAAATGATAAAGATTATATTTGTGAAGATTTAGTTCATAAGGGACTTGAACTCTAATAGGTTTATATGGTTTAACTAAGTTAGATTGGATGGTAGTGATTTTAGCCCATCACTTTTCAAACAGCTATCTACAACAAATCTTAGGTTGCTTGTTGAAATGCTTTTGTGACAAGAGGAGATGGGACAAAACTGTGGCCAAAAAAATGCAGGTAAGAAAGCTCTTTCTATTGTGTTTTGCTTATGGTTGGTTGTCACCTATTACCATTCAAGACTTTCAGTGCTGTCATGGTTTAACTCTGGTAGGCAGCTAAGTACCACATAACTGATTGCTCACACCCTCCTCTCTTTGCCCCCTGCTCTCCTCCCGCCAAAAAAATCCTAAACAATGGAAAACAAAGCTAAGAAAAACAAGTGGAAGTAAATAAACAGTTGTTCACAACTATCCAGCTGATACTCAGCCAGTCCCCAAGCAATGGCAGTCTCCACAAACCTCCCACCACATCCCAATTTTTATTACTGAGCATGATATCCTATGTTATGGAATATCCCTTTGATCAGGTGGGGTCAGTTGCCCTGGCTGTGTCCCCTCCCAGCTCCTTGTGAATCCTCAGACTACTTACTGGAGGGGCTATGTTAAGATCAGAAAAAGCTCTAACTCCGTGGAAGAGCTCCTCAGCCATCATGAAAACGTGGTGTCTCATGAACACTGTTTTCACCACAAATACAAAAAATAGACCCATACTAACTACTATGAAAAAAAATAAATTTGTCCCAGCCAAACCAAATACAAGTATTTGTGGTTCATGCACTGCACACCTGCATTCATTTATTGTTGCTACTATTATTTATTACGCTTCTGAATTTGGAAGCAAAATGGTTTTCATGCAAAAAAAAAAGTTATCTTGTGTCTTTTTATTTTCACTATTCCATTTTTTTTCTCACTTGCTCACTGTCCTTTCTAGAATTTTAAAATTCCTGCAATTCCTTTTTTCCCTTTCTCTTACACAGATTATTCATATGATTATTCATATTTACTGTTAGCACCCTTTTGTCTCTGTTTCCCTGGCTGTGTAATACCAGAGTGAATTTTAATCACTATTTGTCCCAGTATTTCAGATTCAGTAGTGTATTTCCTAAGTGTTATAAAACCTCACCTCAGCCAAAATTTCACCAAACATTTCACATACCCTTAAAGTCAAACTTTGTGACATCAAGCCTAATTTCTTTCTCTTCTAGGAAGGCTCACAAGTAAACTAAACCTAAACTTTTTCTTGTTTGCTACATACTGCATGTTCTCAATATCAACCCTATTTATACCACTCTCAAGTCACTGTGTTATGCACAGAACTGCCTCTAACCATGTAGGCTATTTAGCAAAAAAAAACCAAAACCAACAAAACTGAGAATTAAAACAAAAGAAACTTACCTCTCTTTCCCCATCACCTCCCTCCTAATAATTTATAATTCCTTGTGGAGAAAAAAAAAAAAGGAATCTCCCTATGTTTCTGATTAGTTTCTATCAAAATCAGTATAAATGTAACTACTTTTCCCTTGAGAAAGATTAAAGCCAAGCATTGAAAAGCCATGCTGAGTGTACTGCCATATCTGCTCTAACTGCCCAAGAGATCTGTAGCTACATCAGTGTATTACCTGACTGCCTTTATTATCCAAATTCGTATCAAAAATGTCTCTACTGTCATTCCAAGTATTTATGTCATTTTCTTCAGCAGATTCTATTTCATTTCTCAGTAATGTTGTTATTCTTGCCTCCTGTTTTTCCTTACATGTGCCTTATATCCTGACACTTTAAATCATCATGCTCTGTATTGATTCAGTAAAGTACACTGTTCCACTCATTTCATGTTGTACATATAAATGGAAATAAAAAAAAATGTTTGTGGGAAGTGAGGAGGACTGACAAATATGTCATTCTCAATACATAAGTTTTACACTGATTAATTGGTGAGCACTCAACAGTGCGAGTAACGATTGCTGGTTTCACAACTGTCCATAGGTGACTGACTGAATAGGATTTTGGTGCCTGAATCCTTAGTGAAATCAATAGAAGTTAGAACTGTGGTCCCTAAATATTCCTGCCACCTGTAATAACTACCAATAGAACAGATACAGTTTGCACAATAATGTTTAAATATGTGTGAAGAAAACATAGCAGCTTATAAATTTACAATGAGTTGTGCAATGAGAAAGCTTGTTTAGAGCCTTATCCTCCAAATTCTCATACTTTTTCTTTTCTGTAATAATTGGCAAGTAGAAAATTTTATTGATTTTTGAACATATTCTTATTCTTTCTTATTGTATTTTGGACTCCTCATGTAGGGGACATCTTTCCAGGGAGATCTTTGCAAGTAGCTATACCATGGTGGTGAACCAAAAGTCCAGCAATCACAGGACTCAGAAGTCCTGCAATCTACAATTCCTATGAGGAAATGCGGAACTTCAGTGGGTGCAAGGATTAACATAATAGTGACCTGAAATAAAATGTTCTGCATATACATTTACCGAAAGAAGAAAAGAATAAAAAAAAAAAAAGGCTGGAAATCTGATATTTACCTACGAAAAATGTCAATATAAAGGAAAACACACATTCCACATTCAGCAGATTTTGATGGAAATTATCAACAGTATGTTATAATATCCTTAAAAGGAAAGAGAAAAAATTTCAACTAGATAGTTCTTCCCCAAAAAAAAAAAAACAGCCCAAAACCACTAAATCAGTGTGTACACATGCATAGAACCAGAGCAATATTTTACTATATCAAGTGATAAAATGGATTATTATTCAAATAGTTTTGGTTTTCTCAGCCAATTTTAGTTTCTATTCTTAATCTGTCAAATTAAGGTGCAAGATTTGACACACACACACACACACACACACACACACACACCGTTTTTCGCTAAGTATTAATGGCATTCTGCCAGTTTGCTTGCTTGTTTTTTCATCAGAATAAGTACGTGTGGTTTGCAGTTTGTGAAGGGTTTTTAGTAGTTATTTTTAAGTATCTATTGTAGTTGCTTTTGGGGGTGGTCACCATAGTGCTACTTATTTCATGCCTTGAACACCCCCAGCATATTTGACCTGAGGGAGTAAAACAGCAACCATAATATGTATGCTGATGCAGCAACAAGATGTATTACTGACTATTAAATAGAAACATTCACTCCTGTAGCTACTGCATGGCATCTTACTTTCCACAGCTATTTGTAATTCTACAAAAAAGGCCTCTTAGGGGCAGAAGAGGGGCACCTACTTATAACTCTTGACTTTTTAAGTGAACATCAGTGTATTACCTTATTCTGAGGTATGACAGCTACTTTCTTAGCAGAAAATATTTCCTAATCCTTTCTTATCCAGCTTCATAAAAAAAAAAAAAACCCAAACCAAACAAACAAACCAAAAAAAAAAAAAAACCCACAGAAAAAACACAACACCACAGTGCTTCAATAATTTTGTAGGAATGTAGCACCTTTGTGAGATGGCTTTCTGTCTTCAATAAATAATAGCCCACTTTTTAAGTGGTCCTCAATCTAATACTGTCTTCTGAAGCACAGTATATATTTCCTTAGCAGAAAATACATTATATTCTTCTAATAATTTTGCAGTGTCCCTAAAAGCTTCATTTCAGTTCATTTAGTTCATTTCTGTTTGAGACTTGTGACTGAAATGCACAGGCCATACCAGCTTAATAAGTTACATTCCCTGAATGATCTTCAGTTAATGTATGTGCACTCTTAATATAGCCTACTGCGAGAAAACACAATTTCTTATAAACTTTTTGTTGCAGGTAATCTGCATTACTTAGCAACAGGACCAGCCCAGGAACAAGTGGGTGAGCTGTACCTTAGTCTGTCATGTTTTCTTTACTCAACTGATTTTGTTTGAGCCTTCTGTCAGCCCCTGGAAATGCCAAATACCCGCCTAAAGTTCATGATCATGATCATGATCATAAAAAATAGATCAAATACACGTCAACTTCTTTAAGAAAATGATGCCTGCAAAACATAGAGTTAAGCCTTCCATATTTCTTTCTCTCTCATTAATTACACTTTCCTCCACTTATTTCCTGGAACAATTATGTTTTCTTCATTAACTTAAGAGTTATACAAGATTCAGACCATAAATAGTTAACTTGTTTCCTTAATATATTCCCTTCTCTTTTTTATCACCTCTCCTTACGGTCAGTGGTCTTTATGTCAGCTCATTTCTCTTATGCTATGCCTTTAATACACTTACCCTGCCACTTACATGACTGCTCATCTTCTTCTGTCACTTCTTCTAAGTCTAAAAACAGTCATGTGTGCCATCAGAGAAGCTCACATATTCATTTATCATGTGGAGGCAGGCTGTTATTTTTTTCTACAATCTGATCCCTTAGCACTACTGCCAACCAGCTCTTGCAGTAATCATTTCTCACATTCTCCCTCTTAAAGAGGATTAATCCTATCTTTAATACTTCTTTTCCCTTCCTCTGATAAAATGTGGGGGAAAAGACTGCTTGTGGTCAGCACTCCTCAGCCTGGCAAATTTGCAATCTGGTTCAGTTCCTTTTACCTTCTTTTAAATGTGCTGTGGTCAGGTTCTACAAGTAATCAATCCCTTTTCAGCCAAATTGGTGGTGGGAAATATTTTTTTGTTGTGACATTTAACTGGCAGTGAAGAAGCAGTTTAAGTTGCTTGGTTTGTTGCAGATTTTTCTGTCTGACTGTGGGCAGCTAACCATTTCTCTGTATCTCAGTTCCTAGTCAGTAACACAGAAGGAAAACATTTTCTGCTTTTTAACCTTTCTCAGGATGTTCAGAGAGAGAAACATTTTCTTTCTGACATTTTCAGTAAAATTAGACTTTACTATCAGTTAGGACTTGAACATAAGTATTAAATATTAATTAGAATTATTTGGTTGTTTCTCACAGAGAATAGCAGCTATGGTCTTTTCTGCATTGTTTTCTTGAAGCATCTTTAGATTAATGATTGCTATTCTTCCCTGGGTTTTAGCACAGAAGAGTTATATGAAGATGCTTCTTTCACACAACAATCCTTACCCTTTTCTAAAAAAGAAAGAAAAAGTTTAAATAACCTTTTAAATGAAATATTGCAATAGTCCAGAGTTTTAAAGATGAAAGTGCATTTTTTTGAAAGGTCAGTTCGGTCCCTGAAAATGTTTTCAGTTTAGACAATGCATTCTGAACTCCATGGAATGTAGTAACAATTTTCAGCACCACTAACAACAGTAAGCAAATTCCAGTCATTCACAGTAAGATGGCAATGTGGTGACATTTGATGCTTGACAATATGTACTATTGCAAGAAACTGCCTGCTGATGGGAAAGAACTATTCTCTAGTTAGCTGGATGAATTTTAGGTATAGGTGAAAAATAAAACTAGAACTGTTTATAAAGTGACTATAAATCATCAGATGTGTGGCAATTTCTCCTGCTCTCATTTAGCAGATAAAAATTGGGATATATCAAATGAATAAATCCCAAAGAAGCCAATAATCTTGCATTTTCTGTACGATTTTATTTGAAAGATGTTTCTATCATGTGCTTCCAGTGAGCCACTACCATTATGTTTTATTTTTCAGATGTATGTCCTTGCTTTCTTAAAACTACAGCAGTTCCACTACGCAGTAAAGCAATAAATTTATAGAACATTCTTCTGAAGTGCCTGCTTGTTTCATAATTCCACTTCCATATCTTTAGTTGTTCTAAAATATATTGAACCATCAGTGTGAGGGTCAGGAGATTAGAACACTTTGTAGTTTCTCTGACAATGCCTTTGTTTAACTAGGAAAATAAGCTACACTACCAAGGGAGTGATGAAATCAAGGATACATAGAGTTACAAAGACATAAAAATGTTAAGCACTGTATGCTGCAGACATTTCTTAAGAGGGAAAGTGGTATCTCCATATGTATTAACTTTGGGTACCCACCAGCACAATGTCTCTATTAAAACTTGTCAAGAATATAAAGCAGCGTGCCAGAATTTTGCAATTAAAAAAAAAAAAAAAAAAAAAAAGTGTCTCTCTGCTCTCAGATAATCATCTGATTTTTTTATCTTGAAATGTTATGCACATTGTCTAAGCCAGGTTTCCTGTCAGCTAGTTTAAATTTAATTTAATAATTTGCTCTTACCTAGAGATCAGAAAATCTCATGGGGCTTACTAGGAATTTTGTGAGCCCTTTCTTGGTTTTCTTCTATTATGGAAGAGCAAATTCCCTCTAATATTGAAAGATAACATTTCATGTTTTCTTATAATTTCCTAGGACACAGACAGAATGAAATCAAAATGTCTTTCAGGACTGCAAAAAGGATGAAAGACCATAGAATAATATTCATTAAAATCAAACTTTGGTTTGTCATTATATAGATACTGACAGATAGAACACTGTCCCATTTGAAGTAGAACAATTTTATGAACAGGGAAAAGTAATTAGGAAGCCATAATAGAGTTTGAAGATGACTGCTTTTGTTTGTGTGGGAAATCCAGTGTTAACATATGTTAAAGAGAGAGCAGGCATGATGGGACTTTGTCAGGCCCAAGAGATGAAGGTGTTATACGAGTCAAGAAGAAAGTAAAGGTGTGAACATTTTAGCTAATGCTCAGATGTATATGTCTGTTTCATAACAAGCCAAACCAAGCTCCACAAAACCTCCAAAATCACTGCCTTAAAGCCCTGGAACTCCTGGTTCACAGTTTAAATTTAAAAAAAGATTGGAGCTCTCAGACCAAGTACATTGACAGAGCTTAGGGGAAAGCAGCAAAACCGAAAATCGAAATTTAATCATGGATATACTCATCAGGCATCTACCTCTGCTACACCATACAAGGCACAGATCAAAGCCCATCTTAAACCACACCAGAACCTTCTGAAAATAATACTCCACTCTGAAGAAAACATCCAAGTCAGAACATAGAGAATGGATCAGTAGTGCCTTCCTCCATTTTTATCTAGGCTTGTGGGCAGCCCCCTTATGAGTGCTTATTTTAAAACAGTAAGACACTTTCACTTTTTTTTACTTTAGTTGTTAACTGCTCTTGTTGAAACATTTATTAAACAATGAAAATTAAGGCTGAGAATTAGGAATCATACACAGAAAAAAGATCTGAGTGATTTTTCAGTTAGCTTATTGGTTAGAAGCAATGTTCTATGAGGAAAGGAAGAGGATGAAGACAAGTTGTTACCTAAACTTGTCTCCCATTAGGACCTCTAGAAATCCTCAGAAGACGCTTAAAAATAACATACCTATTTTTTGACATGTCATTTCAAAGATACAGCCTGTTGAGTTTTTTCACATATTCTCCAGGTGGCAAATACCTCATGTGTAGATTATGATATAGTCCTTTTCACTCTGCATGACAGTTTGGTATTGCCATGAGCACATCCATTAAGAACCTTTCTGCAAAGGTACTAGTTCGAACCCACTGCTTTGATGAAGTCATCTTTCTCGGAAGCATATGCTCAGCTCCTATCCCAGATCTGTCCATGGCACAATTTGTTCTCCTTCAGACAATCACTTTTAGGCTTATTCCTGGCTTGTGCATCATACCTAGATGGAGGTCCTTGTAAAAATCCATATGGTTGGTATTTTCTCTCTATTCGGTATAGATTCTCAGACCTTTCTTGTCTCTAGTATCTGAACACAGATGAATTATGAATTAAGAAATAAAGGTAATATTTGTCACTTAAAGCTTAGCTTTGTATGTTAGCACTGACAAATACGTATGTGCTGAGAATAGTTGTGTCTATTTTAAGACTCAGATGTTGATGAAACTGAACATAAGGAAAGAAAGCCTTTGAACTTTCCTGGTTACACTATGGGAAGCCAGCATAGTGAGAGAAGTCAGGTTTGTACTGCAGTAATTTAATACTGTGCTTTACTCAGAAAGTTTTACAGTTTACACACAAACTGCTGCAGGCACAATGAGTGTGCCTTGCAAAACAATCACTGTTCTCTAGGGTAGGTAATTCTGTATATTTGAAGTACAGAAAACTGTTCTTATTCACATTCGGATTTTAACATGGCTTTCAAATTGTCAGTTTTCATGCAATTAGAAAATAATTGTGTCCTTATGTTATTTTTTCACCAGTTTTATACTGGATATCACAAGACAAACAAGCAAACAAATAAAAAAGCCTTAGAAAAGTGCCTGGGATATTATTTTCTTTCAATATCTCCAACAGGAAATAACAACTTCAAAACAGTGTAAAACAGACAGTTGTTATGAAATAAGTGCACATAAAAAGATTTTGAGTGTCCCACTAGACACCTATCTAATATCAGAGAATACTTCTCTTCTGAGTCCATTTAAATATTGAGACAAACAAGTTACGCCAAATAAAATCCTCAGCTTAAACTTCAGGATTATATTCAGGCAGACAGGCCAGTGAATAAGGTTTTTCAAAGCCTAGAAAGTAGCACAACTAATACTGCCCCAGAGGAAGAGAAATACTCACCAGGAGTTCATGAAGAGAAAAAAAAAAAAAAAAAAGTACTCAAAGAGACTTCTGATGCCTTATTAGTAAAAAGGATCTAAAGGTATTTTGACCTGGTGCTACAGTCATTTGAGACCTCTGCCTTCTGGACAAAAGGGTGAAAGGAAGAAAAGATGGGTCTTAGTTTCATCTGGACAAATCAGAATAACATATTATTTGACTGTGTGACCTTGGCAATGTATATTATTCAACAGTGTGACCTTATTTGGAAGAATATTCAACAGCAGCCTGTGCATATAAAGATGTCAAAGTTTAGGCAATACTGAAATACTTTGGGATTTTTATATATTTAAATTTCTAAATAAGAAGATATTCAGCCACCAAGAATATTTTACAGTACCATGATTCTCACATCACACTCCCAGAGAGGTGAAAGTTTTCAAACGCCTTCTGAAACAATTGTTTTGGGAACTATGAATAGTTTTATAAATCTGTTTCACTGAACATTATTTCCAAGACTGTAGTTCAGCTTTAATCTGGGTATTTATTTATAAGTAATCTGAATATTTGTTTATAAGCAATTATGTGAGACGAGGAAAACATGCTATTTATTTACATCCCTAATTACGCTTACATAATGCGATGCCATCCATTAATGTAAGCTTATCTTTTTTTACTTCAGCTGAATAGATTTTAAAGAGAAGAAGATAACTGGTCTGATTTTTGATTCTGCTGTAGTTGCTTTATTTAAGCGGACTGCCATTAGTTTCCTTTTGAGTGTACAAATTTTTGAAAACAATACACGTATTCTGTATTGCTTTAATGTCCTCAAATAAACTTTTTTTCCTTATCTGTCTGATATTTAGCTTTAATTCACTAAACCATTATGCCAAGTCATAACATATATTGGTCTTCTAGGTACCAGTAAGAGGCTTTCTATATATCTACAAGTAAGAAAGAAAAAGCAGAAGAAAACAGAGTCCTGGTGTGACTTCTTGCTTAATATCACATCGTAGAACAAAGTTCAAGGTAAAATTTATGCTTGAGAGCTGTTATGCTGCTCATTAGAAGATGTGCAAAACTAGAATTATGATGTAAATAAAGGTGAGAGATTTTGGTTGTGCAGTCTCTGTAAATCACTTTCTTCAAAGACTCAAGCTTGTAAAATACACTGATTCTATCTGAGATGCTGATCCTCTTTGTCCATGAGGTTTATTGAACCCAGGAGATTTTTATTTTTTTTTTTTTAAATAATATTGTGAGCTTAGGTACCTTATCGTAATTATCTGACACAGAAGCAATTTGAAACCACGTCTTTCTTATAGTCTATGAGTGCAAATGAAATAATTTCCAATTTTAATCTTCATTTTGGAGTTGTTGGCAAACGTCACATGGCATAAGAAATGGCTGACAGTGAGACTACATCTATAGCAAGAAACAGGCTAGAAACCTGTTTTATAAATCAGCGCAGTGTAGATCATTGCTGATGGCTAGATGCTCAAACACTTAAATGATGTGCCTTCAAATAAACTGGTTACTGGGAAGTCTTTTACATGAGCTATACCTGGGCATCATCAGAACTGGTCCAGATTCACAGAGGAAAGAGTTTGCTAACACAGGAAGGACAACTGCAATGCTAGTGCCCGAGTTCATGCTCTGACCTTGCTAATTTTACTGTAAACCAGCATTGCATAAAAGCCATCAGTGCTCAACAATACTGTTCAACAAAGTAAAGTAAACAAGTTTTTGAAAGTCCAGTTAAATAACTTTGTGCTTGACGATGCCTACTCTAAGCTGAACCTCTTCGGTTGACCTTTATTTATATCTTTGAGATTTTTCTCCTGCATTTTTTTAAAAATAGGAAATTTATCCAGGAGGCAAGGTGACATTTCAGTTTCTTTAGAAAATAATAGATAACTAGAAGAAGAGAGAAAACATCATCTGTTTTTGTTGTACTTTTTTTTAAGAAGGATGTGTTAGAAACCTTATCTTAGTAAAACAAATAACCTTCTCCTTCAGCTGTGAACATAGCAACAAAAAACTACCACAGTCTTAAAATCTGCAGAATAGAAAACTCCTTTATAGTCATAGAAAAATATTGTAGGGCTTTAGAAGACACAATGACTGGAACCCCAGCTCTTAGTGAATTATAACAAAAAGGAGATTGTCCTAGTGGCTAGCTTTAATTGTTCATGCACTTGAAAATGCCACATAAATGTAAAAATCGAGTTACTGGATTTGCTATGTGTGTTTGATAAAAGACACATCAATCATTACTAGTTATGAGATGTTTCTTTAAGAGGGCTTAAAAGGGAAACTCAGATCAGTTTCTGTGCTGCAGGCAGCATCCAGCAAAGACTGCCATTAAGCTGGATGCAGAACTCTCAGACCTGCCTCTTGCTCTACTTTTCTGAAAGGCTGTTTATTTCCTTTGTGACAGATGAGGATGGGGGTCATTACTTTTAACAAGGAGGGAGGAAGAATGGGGTACAAATTTTGCTTCTGTTGTTTGGTTTCTATCTAATCTTTCTCCCTTTGCTTTTAAACTCAAATTTTCTTCAGGTGCCCCTCTCTCCTCTAGTCTTGTTTCCCTTTACAAAATGGATAACAAGTTATACTGTAAGAAATGCTTCACTAATTCCCTGGAAGGTCAAAAAGGTAGAAGCAATGTTGTTCCTGAGCTCTGGTACTGAAGGGCAGTATCTTAGCCACCAACTTAGAAAATATTCAGAGGGAGCCATCCCTCCATTTGTCACATTGCATGGTGTGCAAGGAGTTACTGAAAATTAAAGCCAAAATAGTGAGTGAAAACTTAAAGTAAAATAAGGTTTTATTTTTGATTAAAGTCCTGCTCCAACAGAATTTCCAGTCCAAGTTGCAATGAATATTTTTATAATTTCTCTAAAGTCAGGAAGTACTGAAAATATCTCATGCCATCTTATGTTATAAAACTGTTCAGGAAAGATTATTCATTAGGTTCTCTTGAATGATGTAGAGGCAAAACACCTCAGAGGGAGATCAGATTTAACTTGGTTCCATGAAATCCTGAGTAAGCTCCTGAACTGCTAGATAAAATCTCTTTCAATGATTTTAGAAATCGTTAGAAATTCTAATCTTTCTACTTCTTCTTTTTTTCTTTTTTTTTTTTTTTTTTTTTTTTTTTTTTTTAATTTGATACACCCCTTGAGGGAATAATCAAATTTCCTTTCTTTTTGGTGAAGTTGACTTGAAGTATCTAACAGATGACTACTATATTTTACATTTAGCTATATTTTGCATTTGATTCTATTGGCGGGGGGTGGGGGAGAGGACAAAAGAAACATGCCTGGGTTAACTTAAAACATTTATACCTAAATGACCTTCATGTGCAGAGAGACATTCACATATGCAGCAACATTATAATTGCTGTATCTTTCATTGGAACTCCATCAATCACTGACTGTTCTGCTTTTAAAGGTACATTCTCTGGATGAACATAACAGGGTTTTTTCATCCATTTTGACAGCTTCTGTGACAGATAACAAAATGTTATCTTTCAAAAACTGATTCTCTTCTTATTTTTATCAGCATGACACTTTAATCAGTGTCTCTACTTGCTTTTCTAGAATTAAATAAATAGTAATGAATAAATAAAATAATTAAATAAAAGAATATTTTAAAATAAATAAATAATTAAATGAAAAAAAAAAAAAAATAGTAATTTTTACCATTAAGAGATAGGCTGAAGTTAAGATCAGAATGCACTGATCCTGCATAGTTGCATCAACCATGCAACTTTCCTGCATAGTTGAAGAAAAGGAACAAATATATGCTAGAAGTAGTTTTGGAGTGTTTTATTTTTTTTTTTTTTGAATCACAAATTTCTGCTAGGCTTAGGTTCAGCTCCACAAGGGGCAGGCAGACAGGCTGGCAAGAAGGAAGGCAGGAAGGCAGGCAGGAAGGCAGGAAGGCAGGCAGGCAGGAAGGAAGGAAGAAGAGAAGAGAGTCAAAGAGAGAGGGGGATGGAGGAGGGAGGGAGAGAGGGAGGGAAAAAGGAAGACCAAAACCCCAAAAACCAAGAACAGCAAAAAATCCCTTATTCTCCACCCATTTGCACTTTATAGCCCCACAGAATTTAAAAGATAATTCTAATTGACACCAGGATGGGAGAAGAATCAATTAAATGCACTTTTAGCTGTAAGTAATATCTGGCATGTGTGTGAACATGAGACATATGTGTATGCATGCAGGAACATACAATCTTCACGTCATTTCTGTACAATGTTAGCAGCAATCTTGATATGTAGGAAGATATGTCTTCCAGACCTTCTTTTAAAGACAGTAACGAGATGTTTGTGGTCTGATTCTTTACTGCGTGTAGACCCTTATATATAAGTGGGGAAAACCTTACACCCACAAACATTTTCAGTCTCAGGCACCCCTTCTCCTTTAGCTCCTTTGCTCTAGATGTGGATGAAATGTTTCCTCTTTGCCACAGCATAAAAGCAGTCCCAAGGCTGTCCTGGAGTACATTCACTGAGGTTGTAAGAGGTACCCTGGCATCCACCTGCTAACTATTAGGAGCTGCAGGAGTCATGCTTTTATGTTTTAAGTTTTCTCATTAATTTCTATCCATTACCATTCTTTTGATTTGTGCAAAAATTTCATTATGGCTTTTTATTCCTGAAATAAGTTATTGATATATTTACAGAAATCTTTTATAATTTTAAAAGTATTTCTCTGATTTTAATGTTTTCTATAAGTTTGTAGTGTCGCAAATTTCACAGTGTCTGATTTCACACCATTGGGTGTCAGTATGGCTCCCAGATACAGTTCTTTCCATTTTCAAATAAACTTGGCTGTACCTTTTACACCTATACCTGCTGCATAAAAAATTTCTAAAACTTTCGTTAGTCTGTGAGAATTCTGACTTTATCAGAAACTGATAATACTCAGGAACTTTGAAAATTTAACTAATTTTATTTGAGCCTAAATAGGCTAGCCCCTTAAACTTAAAGGCTGTTGCTCTGAAACCAGGCTGCTTCTATGCACGTATTTATCTTTAGCCTTGACCCCATCTCCCTGTGCTAAGGTATAAAGAAAGGATTTCCAGGTGTGGGATTTTTTTTGTACATATGCAGGTGCATTGCTGATGACTAAGACAAAGATATAGTTTCTGAAATCAGCAAGGCTTGATGTCAGTGTGAGATCACCCTGCGGTCCTCTAGTGCTTTGAGGGAAGGCTGTAGATCGGACTGTCTGAAGTGCCTGAAGGGCAATTGAGCTCACTCTTAAGTAGACTTTTAAAGACTGGTCCTTTGATTTGCTCTCCAGGCTTCACTGACTGTATTGGTTTAATCTCTGTTAAGTATATAGGAAAAGTATATACCTATTTTTTCTTTAGACACCTACATTCAGGTAAATTAAATCTGGATCTAAATTTCGTTCTCCTAAACTATGCTTACTAAGCTTATACCAATATAAGTATTGAGTACTATGGTAACAAAATCTGCTGCCAAATCACTAGTAAAATTAGGGTTGTCTTAGCTTTTGTAATGTGAAGATACAAATAACATCTATCCCTGTGTGAGCCTCAAAACACATGGATAATACCCGAGCTCTCTAGCATCTCTAGCAAAGAGATGTCAATTTTTCCTTACTTGTCTTTTTGTTTACTTTGCAGAAGGCAGTCAGATCAGACACAGGGGAATGAACTTTTAAAACTTGGTTTCTTTTGAAATATACTTCAAACTTCAGACACAAAGTAGTTCCAGATGTTTGATTCCCATGCATGCTGAAGGCAAAAGCATGTTCTAAAGGAGTTGTTTGGTTTGGGTATTATTTTTTTTTATACAAATGGACACCTGAGCCTTCTTATCTCCTCAAAATATCCATCTTTTAACTCTCTTTCTACTTGTCCTCACTGCTTGATTCATACGTACTGTTGTTCTGTTACTCCATGTGTTTATCTTGCCCACCATACCTCTTTGCATCAGGCAAGGAACAGAAGCTCAGAAATCTCTGGAGTAGTAAAGCTGCCAGAGGAGCTAAAAGCAGATTTTGGAGACTGGTTTACCCAGAAGGTCTATATGTCACATAAGACTTCCAGCAGGTCTGCTGAAATGCACCTTTGTGGGAGGAAAAGAGCTGCTTTGGGAACAATCAAGATCTCAGGTGAAAGCTTTCTGTTCAGACCAGCTGCTTGGTTAGTCCTAGGGAACACACTGATGGGACTGCTTCAAGCTTTATGCACATTTGACTAAGGCATCAGGTGAGCATTTCTTTAAATAGAAAAAGTTAATAACCAAATCACAAATTAAGAGACAAATCAGTGGTGATTTTTTGTGGGACCTCATTCCACCTGCACTTGGATGTGCAGATGTATTTTTAGTTCACTACCAGCTGTCCTGACAAAAGAAGACATAAAAAACTCGTAAAGGCAGGTGATAGACTTAGGACACACAAAGGCCACTTTACATTGTGGAGTGAAAATGCCAGAAGCTCCCACACAAAATGTTTTTACAGTTCAGGCCTGGGACTGCTGCTTTGTTTGACTAGTCTGTACTTCTAAAAACATCAGTATTTTCTTTCTAGATTTTGGCTTCCCAGTACAGGAAGGTGAGAAAAAACATTCTTCCTTCCTCCTTTTTCTGTTATTCATTTTTGAAGTTGTAGGATCTTCAAGGCAAGGACTTGTACATTCCTTAGTCTTGCCATCCCTGCATGGCCCTTGAATGGTGATGTAAAAGGAAGAGCACACTGAAACTGTTCACACCACAGAAAATGAACAGCCTTTTATGGAATCCTGAACTGAAAAGTAAAGACCACATCCCATGGAATGTACCCAGTTGAATTTTGTATTTGAGCCTACACAAGAATTATGTATGCAGCTCAACTTTAAAGTTTTTTTCAAAGACAGATTCAATATATCCCTTTGGTATTTCTCCCTGCAGCTTTTTAGGAAGTTTAGTTAACAGATTTTAATTTTGACAGATTCTGCCAAGTACAGTCACAGAACTAATGCTTTTTGTTAGAAAAAGGGAGGACAATTGTTTATAAAAGAATATATGCTAAACTTATTTTCAAAGACTGACATTTCAGAAATCTAACTGTTTTTCTTTTGTGTTTGTCTCAGAGGAAAAATCAGTTAAATTAAATAATCATATTTTATTTTTAGTTTCAGTTATTCAACCTCTGTATCAGCCACAGGATGGCATTTGAAGGAACATATGTCTTTACTACAATAGTTTTCTAGCTGAAGCATATTAGTGAAGGGGTTCTTTGTTAAAACAAACAAATGAACAAAACCTAAAAAAACCCAAATCCACAAAAAAACAACCTTGCAAAACCCCCAGCAAATCAGCATGCAGCTAAATCTTAGAAGATACTTTCCCTGTGTTTTTGCCAGCATTTGTCATAAGAAGCTTTATGGCATTGCAGTTTCTGTACTTGCTAGATGCTTCTGTGTGTCTTCTTTGAAATTGTGTGGTGAGATTGGAAATGCTTCTCAGCTAGTCTGTCTCTGACAAAATGGGTCATCAGTGGCACTTTGCTAAAAGCATGTTGCTGTTTTTAGGTACTGTGTGTCTTTCTCAAGAGAAAAAAGAAGCTGCCAGACTCACTGCCACTCACCTGCTGTGTGACTTCACCTAACTATTACGACAGTGTTTGCTTTTGTACACCATAAACTTTTCAAGCAGTTTTCCTGTTTAAGGTAATTGTACAGTAGGTATTATCAAGGAAGCATGGCATAACATAAACACTGTCTGGGATCTTTCATGGAGTTTTCTTGTTATCTTTCTTGTTCTCTGTCCTGTAACATGGAAGAGAATTCATTTTTCCTTTGGTATCACATACATACAGCATGCTCACAAAGATGAGAGAAGATACCAAAGGAAGCCAGAATCCCTTTTCAGCCATGATTAATTTATACCATTCCTGGAACTCAAATCAGTTATTATTATCAGTTATCATTATATTTATATCATAGATATTTATCATTACATTCCTCATTATATTTATGTCATTATAAGCTACCATTGTATTTATATTAAAAAATATTTTATACAATTATTATAATCAGCTATCATTATATCAAACTAGCCTAAATGTTTTCATAGTAATTCAAATTTGCAAGGCAGTTCCAGTCCTCACAGTAAATCTGGACCTTTCTTCTATTCTGCTGAGTTTGCTTTTAGCTTAGAAACATAGCTGTGTATTTGTTTTGCAACAAAGTATAGCTTCTGGCTGTATTAGACAATTCAAACATTTTCTGTTCTACCGGACATGTTTTGGTGCTTTCTGTTTTGAAACAACCAAGAACTTGAGCACAGGAAGGTGTTGTTGCTGGAGGATGTTTCCTGTTGCATTTCTCTCTCTCATTCATGCCAAATGCACCTCTTGTGGGAATAATCAAGGGAAACAAGAACAAGGAGAAAAAGAAAGAGAAAATTAAGAGAATCATAAAACTAGACGACTCTCTGATAGCAGGTGCTCTACATGCATCACTCACAGCTCAGCTCATTAGCACAAGGAGAAAAGGAAGGTGAAAAGTTGTTCATTTGTTTTCAATTGGAATGGGAGAATTTGAACTATTAATCTCATAGTACATAAAAATTTCCTCTAGTTTCAATTCAAAATGCTGTTATGCTGAATTGATAGAACAAGAAAAAAGAGGCAAAGATAAAATAAAGATAAAATTGTCTCAAACCACAAAGGGATTTATAACTGGAGTAAGTACTAGTTGCTTTTAATTGAGGAGAACTTTGCTCATATTAGGCATTCAGGTGGTGGCAGACGGTCTGTGGAAACAATTTGGCCCGTAAGAAAGATAGCACCTTAGCCCCTGATGCAAGTGGAGACTCAGCCACTGGTGGAAGAAAGGGGTGCTAATAAGGACAGAGAGTGAGTCAATTAAGTTAGTCTTTGGCGGTGTCCTGGGTTCAGCAGTAGCAGTCATTTTTCTCTTTCTTAGTAGCTGGTGCAGTGCTATTTTTTTGACTTTCAGCCTGGGAACAGCACTGATAGCACCAATGCTTTTAGTTGCCTTTCAGTAATGTTTGGCCTGACCAAGGGCTTTCCAAGTCTCATGCTCTGCCAGGGAGGAGAGGAAGACGGGAGGAAGCAGACACCTGACACCTGACCCAATCTAACCACAGCACATCATGCCCACTATATAAACTGGCGGCAGTTTACCCAGAGGGGTTAGATCACTGCTCATTCAGGCTGGGTGTCAGTCAGTGAGTGGTGAGCTGTTGTGTTCTTTTTCCTTGTTATTTCCCTTATTAGTATTATTAGTGGCAGCAGTAGTGGTTTTGTGTTATACCTTAGTTACTGGACTGTTCTTATCTCAACCCATGGGAGTTACATTCTTTCAGTTCTCCTCCCCACCCCTCCAGGAGCCGGGGGGAGTAAGGGGAGGCGTGTGAGAGTGGCTGCATGATTCTAAGTTACCATCTGGGCTTAAACCAGGACAGGTGGTTAGCTGTATATTCATTTTGACAGTTTTCTGTCGCGAATGATAACAAATAACACAGTCAGAGCTTGAGTTGCCAACAATACCACAGGAAGGTTAAACAACTTCTAGTAAAATGCATAAAGCAGAACGAAAATTCTTATCATTTGCTGAAGACACTAATATGAGATGTCACTTTTTGACTTTGGTTACTGTGTCTATGTTATATCTACAGATCTATCATATCTATATTATATATGCAATAGTATATTCAGTTCAGCTATGGCAGTGTCTAGTAGACATCAGCGTCCCATTCCTACCACACGTAGCTCCTTTGGAAAATACTCTGTATCAATTCATTCATTGCTTGGAATTAGCACTTAGACGTTTTTTGGAAAACAGTAGCTGAATTCATGAGCATAGTTAAATTTTATTCACCACTATTTTCTGATCACTCATGAAACTGCATAAAATGTGCATTTACTCAAGGTCACACACCAGTCCACGAAGGCTGTGCGATTCAGAGAGAATGCAGCCTATTCTACTTCTTCACTTCACACAAGTGAGACAGAACATGCTGTGGAGGTTGAAGAGGCACAGCCTTCTTATTGCATTTATTCATCTGAAAACTGAAATGAACTAAATAACTAGGATGCAGCCACACAGGGTTTTAACATTTAACACTGAATACATTGAACCAAGTCCACACTAACTGGCAACCAGCAAAGAGAGCAAAATAGCAGTTAAGCAGAAATCAAAATTATTTCCATACAATTATGAGCGGGCAATAATTCTGCATTTTTAAACTGGACTGACATATTTTCTTGCCTTCATTCTGTTTGATAATTCTATATATTTTTTACTTACCATTCTGCTGTTGAGTTAGGTAGTTTAGATTACGCATCTGAAGTGCATACTAAAAGAGGTTATATTAAAATAAATGAGCCTATTCATTTTCAGAAATCTGCTCAGAGAAAAGTTTAAATATTCACAGCAGGTGGCACTACCTATTTCATTTCAAAATATTGCTAGGGAAAAGAAGAATCTAATACCTATCTGATGTCAGGAAAGGGTTATAACAAATATTAAATCCGGCTCTGGCTTTGGACTTCCGAAGGAAACAAAGAGACACCAGTGTCTATTTCATTTACATGCAGAGCTAACTGGTAACCTATTCCCTTCTGTTTCCTGTGTCATCCTTCCATAACTCCAGCACCTCATGTCAAATATCCTTTCCAGGGTAAATGTCAGAGGAATAAGGGATATTTTTCTTACTTGAAGAGTTCATTGCCTACTCCTCCCTAGTACTGAAATGTCAGCAGTAGTTCTTTCTGGTTAAGATAAGAAGAAATGCTATTTAGTGTGTGCAAATTAAACACAGACTAAAAAAAGAATCACTGCTGTGAAATTGCACTATAGGTGGTTGGAATCTCTGTGTTTATGGGAACATTCATAGATATATTTTGTCCTGACAAAGGTGACACACTGACCTCTGAGAAAAAGTTTTACTTTTAAAAGCTTTGGGCATAGAACATAGACAAGATGTGCTGCTACCTTGTAACCCTGTAATAGAGTACTACCATTTTAAGTAACAGACCATAAGCTTTGTATTGAGATTGCAAAAACCTGAAGATCGGTGCTCATCAGGCCTGTTCTGCCTGAACTTGTCTTGACATGCCTGCAGCATTTTTTCACTCAGTTTAGCAGTAGCATGCTCTATGGTGTAGAGAAACACAGGCCTGGTATGATAACCGAGTCCTACAGAGGTGAGGATACAGGATACAGTGTGGAAGAGCACAAGAGCGGGATGATGAGGCATGAGGCGCAGACTGGCACTGTAGACCACACAGCAATAAACAATTCACAGAAATACAGACCTGGAGCTGAGAAAACCTCAGTTTAGAGGTGACAGTCAGTAAATGCAGCTGTAGAGCAACAAAGAAAGAGCAAGGGTGTAAAAACAAGTTAATAAACATCGAAAAATGACCCAAAGTGGACCCTAGGGTGAAGAGAAAGATGCCATTAACATGTGAACCACATTCCTCCTGGAAAAGGACTCCAGCTGCTGACCACTCGCTGTTATAGTCCTCCTCCCCATGTAAGAAGCCACCAACTTTAAGAGCTCAAGAAGCAAAGGCAGGCTAAGCACACCACCAGGAAAAGGGCTAGAAACTGGGTAGCATATATATATATAGCAATTCCAACTGTATTAGTATTCTTTCTTTTTCTTTTAAAATTAGACTTGGACTAATAATGATTAGATTGCTATCATTTCTGTTATGCTGACAAATTATTGTCTTTACATGGGTGCTTCCTCTTTGCTCAAAATTTCAAGCATTACAATATTTATGTATTGCATGACTTTTGCATTTTCACCAAGAGCATGCTGAAGTGGCCATGTATGAATTTCGTAATTACAAAGAATGTCTCACAGCCCTGCCAAGGCAAGTCCTCTCTCTTAACTGTGGAGAGAAAAATCAGCCACCTTCCAAAATGTTAGTACAGCTAAAGTGTCAATAATGCAGGTTTATGTTCTCCTTTCAGTGTGCTTCAGTCCTGATTTGACAAAAATCATGTTGAATGTGAAAGGCTGTTGCAGTTTCCACAACCAATTCAGCAACTGACCTATTAGCATTACAGCCAACAAGTATGCTGATTATTGTGATATGCTTCTATTAATGTCAGCATTAACTGAAAAGTAACTGGACATAGTTAAATTAAAAAGAAAATATATCCTGAACATTCTGGAAGTACTCTGACTTGGGCATATAATAAAACTGAGAATTGGATTAATCTAAATGCATCTTAATGATGTAAATGAAAAGGTGCATGACTTCAGATGCAAACATCTGGTTGATGACCGGTGAGGGACTTTCTAGTGTTCATTTGTACCACTATTCACTAGTAGATGTGGTCCAGACAACCCACTTCATCATGAATCTAGGTCACTGAAAGACACTTTTCCGCAGCTCTGGCCAGTGCAGTTTGTCCTGGGTGGAATTTGATCTCTGCGACTAATGTCACTGCAGTACTGCTGGTGACCATGAAGGGCACTGTGGCACTATCTACAAACTGCTACGCAGGCAAAGGTTTGCGTGTTTGTCCATTAATTCTCTAAGACACCTTACATAATCTTTGCTTCTGATGCTGTTTTCCTCATTTTATTTTAAATAATAAAACAGGTTTTGTGCTGGGAGGAGATGATTTCCGTAATTTTAGCCAGAAGTGAAAATATGCATAGAACAAGGACAGAAACAAATCCTGCAAAATACCTATTGAGTCTCAGCCCATGACTTTCATATCACAATTTGCTTGTATTTGTTGGATTCTTTTTGTCTCTCTCTCTTTTTTTTTTTTTTTTTTTTATTCTTTTTTTTCATTTGGTCTCATCTGATTAGACCAGTTTGATGCTACCTGTAGTTCTTCTCACACAATTGTATTTTCCATATGTGAGAGCATATTCCCACTGAAGACATTTGCCATTCCCCTGTTTTTAATATAAGCAGGTTTTGACCCATTGAATATACAAGGCTTTAAACTATCCATTTTATAAGACATTTTATCTGACGCTGTGAACCCCTGAGGTACTATGGCAAGGTTAGAAAGCTGTGAATAGTTATTTTTGTGCTTCAGAAAATGTTTAACTCTTTTGGTGCATAAACCATTTTTAGCTTTACCTAATTTCAGAACATAAAGGGCATGTCAAACTTTACTAAACCGAAGCCCCAGGAAACAGTCCATAACAATGATGGATTTTAATAGTGATGTAACCATTAATGAATTATAGTAGCTTCTTAACAAGGTTTTACTAAAAAATTTCTTTTGCCAGCATGGTTATTAGTTCTTTCATCTGAATAGCCTTGGGCCTGTCTACCATAGAATCGAACAATATAATATTTCTTTCTGTGTCAATCATGCAATACTGCAAAACTCCAAGACATGAATAAAACAAACTTCTTTTTTTTTTTTTTTTTTTTACTTTAAAGGTCATGGGTTTTAAATATGTAGCTTGAAATGAAGATGTGCTGACTACAAGACAACTGTTACTCATATATAATGGAAGAATGCTCACTGCCATTCAGGCACTTTACTGTATGCTAAGGTGTCCTGGAGGAATTCGTTGCAACACACAATCATCTCGTCATACTGAGTGGGTGCTTGTCTGTGACCTTATGTGCATTTTATGAATAGGTTGTACTCTTCTCTTTTTTTTAAAGGCATTTCTGCACGTCTGAATAGCGTCTTGAATACTCTGATAGCCATTAGTCCTTTTTATTTTAGTGACCATAATATACTTGTGAGCACTTATGTGTACACATACTTACTGAGATAATATAGCTGCATTTTATATTATAAATATAAATACTAAATAATATTAAAACTTCAGAGTTGAGCAGTGAAATGTTAGGAAATGTCTGCCCTATCTTTTTTCAAGCCCTCATACATATATGTCATGCTACAGTCAATAATTACTTGTTTAATTATTCAGGACACACTAAACTAAAGCTGATGGCAAAGAGCTGCAGAAAAAACTTATGAGACTCTCTGACTTCATGATATAATGTAGTATAGAATTTCATGTCAACAAATAGAAAACAATCAGTATGGTTAAAACAGCAGTAAATGCTCAAACTCTCTGATGAACTCCAAATTCATGACTCCAATCAAAGAAAAGGATTTTGGAGTCATCGACTATTTCTCAGAAACCATCAAATCAATACTCTGCAATGGTCACAAAGGTAAGCAGAACATTAGCAATTATTAAGGAAGGATTTGAGAAGAAAATATGAAAAACTATATAATTATAGAAAATCATCGAAATTCACTTTATGACGTTGCTTACATCTTCAATACAATATACAGTTCTAATCCCTCATTTCAGAAAGATATATGAGGATCAAGAAACGCAAAGAGGATTGTGACAAGAATGATCAGAAGTAGCGAATAGCTTATTTCCAAAGACAAGTTAAATGCACTAAGAGTCTTAGAGGGGAGAAAAAAAGAAAAGAAAACCAAAGCAAAATAAAGCAAAAGAATGACTGAGGAGGACTGTAGAAAAAAAAAAAAAAATCAAGTCAGCAGCATCATGGAAAGGGGAAGTATTTCTCATTCCAGCAATCAGAATTACAGCAAGTGACAAAAGGACATATTTTTCATAGGTTACATAATTTCATTGTAGAACTGATTGCTCCAGAATGTTGTGGAGGCCACATGCATAAATAGGTTTTAAAAAGTGCACCCCAAAAGCCAACCATATCCTGGGCTGCATCAAAAGGAGCGTGACCAGCAGGTCGAGGGAGGCGATCCTGCCCCTCTACTCTGCTCTCCTGAGACCTCACTTGGAGTATTGTGTGCAGTTCTGGTGTCCTCAACATAAAAACGACATGCAACTGTTGGAACAAGTCCAAGGGAGGTCACGAGGATGATAAGGGGACTGGAGCACCTCCCGTATGAAGATAGGATGAGAAAGTTGGGGCTGTTCAGGTTGGAGAAGAGAAGGCTGCATGGAGACCTCATAGCATCATTCCAGTATCTGAAGGGGGCCTATAGAGATGCTGGGGAGGACTCTTTGTTATGGGCTGTAGCAATAGGACAAAGGGTAACATGTTCAGACTTCAACAGGGGAAGTTTAGATTGGATATGAGGAAGAAATTCTTTACTGTAAGGGTGGTGAGGCATTGGAATGGGTTGCCCGGGGAGGTTGTGAGTGCTCCATCCCTGGCAGTGTTCAAGGCCAGGTTGGACATAGACTTGTGTGTCATGGTTTAGTGTGAGGTGTCCCTGCCCATGGTAGGGGGGTTGGAACTGAATTATCTTCAGGTCCTTTCCAACCCTAACTATTCTATGATTCTATGATTCTATAAATTGATGAAAGAAAAGTCTAAGAGCTATTACACATGATGAAGTGATTCCTCAGCTCAGAAAATCCTTAAAGGATATATTGCCAGAAGCTGGAAAACCATAACAAACACAGGGTTTATTCCAATTTAATATCTTAGGCTTTTTTCTATTTTGCTTTGGTTTAGTTGGATATGTTTAAATTCTTTTTTTCAACATCCCTTACTGGCCACTTAGGCAGAGACAGAATGCTTGGTTAGATAGACTTTGGTCTTAAACGTTAGAGACATTTTTATCATTATACATTCTTTTTACAGATTAGAATCTTCAGAGAATATGTTATAATTGCCTCTGTGCTTTGAAACTGTAATCATAAAGTAGTGCTAGGCAGTGTTGACACAAGGAACAAAAATATGTTTGAACAAGGTATCTTACAGTGTCTCTCTTTAAAGCCTGAAAAAGTATTTTCTGATTATATGATGAGTTGATTCTTTTCTTTTTTTTTATTTTTATCTTATGTGACCTAGCCAAATTTGAGAAGATTTTAATTTAATGGCCAAGGAAAAAGCAGAAGTAATTTCTACCCTGCATTACAAGCACAGACCTGAACCTTCAGTTAAGCCCAAACTTGCCTTTTGTCCACATTTTTTGTATTCCAGCCTGGATGCAAGAGTGGGTTTGTGGTTGTCTTTAGGAAATGTCAAAAGAGAAAACTCAGACTTCTTAGATTAACACCCAATACATATACAGAACCAGTATGGACAAATGTTCCTCTTTATACCCTTGCTTTTGTAGGGAGACAGTATGTCTGCAGGATTTTCTGTAGGAGCTGCTTAGAAAGATGGCTGAGTAGAACCAAGTCTGGACGCAGGCTGCTGCCATTAATCTTCTGAAGTATTTTTTCTCATAATTTTTCTCAGAAATTGTGTAGTTCTTTTAACTATATCATTTCAAAATTCTGTTTAAGCAAAGCACCGAGAGATCTTGAAATAAATAATGAGTAGAAAAATTGGAAGGATGGAAGGTCTTAGAAAATTAGAGTGAGGTGTGATGAAGCCCTCTGTATCAACTCTGTATATAATTTACTCAGGAAATTGATAAAAATTTCCAAAGTTTTAATTGAACAAGACAACAATATCTTATTGTATTAATTGTCAAATGGGTAAATGAGCACCGAGAGCCTAATGATACTGTTAGTAATGACTGCATTAACAATCTGAAATAAAGTAAGTTTGAGTATTTATTCTAATAATTTAACCACCAATGGTAACTTATAAGCAGATCTTTGCAGGCAGCATGAGACCCCAGGCTTCTGCACTGAGTGTATGTCATGGGTCCAGCAGCAGCAGTCATTTTTTCCCTTCTTGGTAGCTGGTGCAGCGCTGTGTTTTTGACTTGGGGCCTGAGAACAGTGCTGATGACACCAATGTTGTTAGTTATGGCTTAGTGATGTTTGGTCTGGCCAAGGACTTTTGGAGCCTCATGCTCTGCCAGGGAGGAGGGGGAGCC
>JANRGW010003668.1:0-17245 GCA_024733675.1 Psilopsiagon aymara
CCATCTCAGATCAATGGAGCTGGGAAAAAACAAAACAAAACAAAGTAAATATTTAATAGGATCCAGGGAGCCACGGCGAACGCTCCCCCCGTCTGTCTCCTCCAGCAGCCGCTCGCAGCAGCTCCCAAGCCCTAATGAGCCTGAGTGCAGCAGGGATCGATGGCGAAGGCAACCTGCGCAGAGGGGTCAGGCCCACCATGTGTGCTCCACCGGAGCTCAGGCTTGGTCCCTTGTGCCCCTCAGGGCTGCTGCCTTCCTCCTCCTCCTCCTCTTCCTCCTCCTGCTCTGCTTTTCCTCTCCTGCATCCCCTTTGTCCTCTTTGGCTGTCAGGAGGGATGAGGGCTCTGCTGCTCCGGCACAGCCATCCCTTGCCCTCATGCCACACGGGACCTGAGCTGTGTTGGGTGTCAGCTACAGGCTGGGGGCTTCTGCAGGGGTGTGTGTAGGGCTGGGTCCAACATGGAAAGCTGGAGTTCTGTTCCCATACTAAGGGAGCAGGTCACTCATGGACGGAGGTGTGGGACCTCAGACACCCCCCGAGCTGGCACTGGCTTCATAACCTCACTCATGGTGTGACCAGACCTGCTGCCTCCTTCTCCTCCTCCTCCTCAGCCTCTTGCCCTTTTGCCTTGGTCCTCAATGGGGACCTGCATCGCTGGTGTCCCCGAGACACACTGTTTGGGAAGTGCTGGTGCCAGCTCCAACAATGCCAATGCGGGACCTGCCTCATTGCGCTCTGGCTCCGTGTGTTTTCTGAGCTTGGATGGTCCCTGTTGCTCCAACACTCATCAATAGGAGCTGCTACATCACCTATTGCCCCAAGACAGCTGGACAAGTCCTTGTTGTGCCCACCAGCCTGTGCCACGGGTTTAGGATTGGGGCTGAGCCATGTCTCAGCCAGGCATTCCATCAGGTGGACCCGTACACCACCACACAGCCTCATCCTGCCCTGGGATGCAGATGTGGCACACTGGATGCAAAACTCAAGAGAAACACAGGGATGCACTTCTCTGCCACCATAGTGCTTTGGAAATTGTTTTTCCATGGAAAAGCCAATTGTCCTTGGTGATAAACCCAGTGCTGAATGCTATCCCTGGGATGGAACAAGAGGAACATCCAACCCTGCCAAACCTCCAGTACCGCGATGTCCCAGTCAGGCTGTGCCTGAGGATGGCAACTGTGCTTACAGCTGGGAAACAACCTGCACACAGAGTGGGGAATGGTCCATCTCATGTCTCCAAGATGACACCGAGCATCCTCTTGCAGCTTGGGGGATACAGGAGGGTGCAGAAGCAGGACTCCCCATGGGAAGGATGGCCGCAGCAGTGTGGGTCCTGCATCAGCAGAGGCAGAGGCTCGTGGCAAGGTGCCGAGGAAGTTTTGCAGCAGCATTAGAAAATGTTGACATGTTTTTTTCTGGGTTTTTTTTTTAACAATTTCAGATCTGATATCTGCGCCAGATTGGGTTTGTAACCAGCTTTATTGTTTAAGCCTGCTGGGATTTCATCAAAGGCGTCTGCTGTTTACCCAGAACCATTTCGTTGGAGAAAACAGCAAACAGACCTGCGTTTCTATCTGATTTCACTTTTCCCTTTTCCTCCCGAATTTAAGTGCTTGTGAAAAGCATGGCTGATAAGGCAGAGTAATGTGGATAAATCCCGAGGACCGGCTCGGCAGAGGCTCCAGCAGCTGCTCCGGGTTTATTAATAGACTGAAGGCAGTTGTGGGACCGGCTGCTGGGCTGATAGCCTGGAGCAAGGCACCGGCATTGGAGTCCACAGCTGGTTTTGACATCTCCAGGGTCCTGGCTCCTTGGGAAGAGGATCCATGTGATGCTTTTTCCAGTGCAACTTCAGATTTAAGCTGTGAAGGAGGCAATGTCTGTCCCTCCCCAGGGAGTGGCAGTGACCCTGTCAAGTGATGTGCTCCGTGACACCATGACAAAGCCAATGCAGCCATGGGAAGCAGAGAAAGATGAAGGAGGAACTAAAGCAAAGAGGCCTGGTGCAAAGGGCATTAATCCTCCTTGCAGCTCGGTCCCCAGGGGTTGTGGTTGCCTGCCTTTGGCTTCTCTTCATCGCTGACCTTGGAAACACAATGGAGAGGAAGGCTGGGGGCTCCAAAGTGGGTGCCGACCTGCGGGATGCAGTCCCTTTTGCTGCTGACTGCTCTGCCCCAGGCACCCTTCCCGTGGCTGCGTTGCAGGTCATCCTCCTGGTCACCCATCCCAGCATTGTTTTCTCCAGCATTCAGCATCTCTCCCACTTGGGAATGCCTTAAGCGGCCATCCCCACCTTTCCCTTTGGGATGGGGACACAACAAGCTGGGGTCAGTTCTTTCTCTGAGCCCCTTTGGCACCTTCTGGCCGGTGCTTCCTGGGCGTGTTGTCCATGTGGCTCCTTGCCGGCATTCCGAGGACTTGTCTCTTCCATCGATCACACCTGCACGGTGACAATGTAATTTTTATCTCCGGTTGTTTATTTCTCAGACAGAACTACTTGTAAATTCCAACAGGAATATATAACCCCGTGCGTGACAGATCCAGCACACAGCGATTAATCTGCCCTCTGAAGACCTGAATGCACAAGTGTCCCAGTGTCACTCCCGGATGGAGTGTCAAGCCCTGGGGACGTGCAGGCACCCAGTGGCAAAGCATCCCCTGGTCCAGACGATGCTCCTTTACTCCTTACTATTGCTTTCAGCTCCAGTGGTCCCCATTGGATGCTCACAGCCGCACCCGCTCTCCATTCTCAGGCTCCAGCTCCTCTTTTTGGGAGGTTTATGCAAATAGGGTGGTTTTTTTTTTTGCTTTTCCTTTTTTTTTGTTCTAATTCCTTGCTGCTGCTGCTGCTCTGCTGTGCCCCAGATAGCAGAAGTGCTGAGGAAAGGTGTTTGCATCCGGTCCTGCGGCACCGGCCTCCAGCCACCCTCCTGACCAAAGGGAGGAGGGATGCAGCAAGGAGATATCCTATAGGGAAAGGGGCAAAAAGCAGCCCACAAGGACAGAGAGGTGAAGGTCTTTTAATGGCTGGTACCTGCACATCACACTAGGAAGGAGGGTGTTAGTGCCAGTGGGTGCCCATGAGCAAGGATGGGGAGCAGGGTGTCAATGGGAGCTCTGCAGCAGCCCCCATGCCATAGAACCGCTTATTTACAACCTCCTCTTCGGGAGCATCTGGGAAGCGAAGCGTCATTTCCAGAGAGAGCAAAATGCTGCATATTTCAGTGTCTTCTGAATTTTTTAGGTTTCCCTGAACTGTGCTAATGGGTTGGTGGTGGCAGGGAGGGGGGGAAGGCGAGGGCCCAGCCCAGCTCCCGGCCTGCCTTGCTGCTCCTCCGTGCGGCCACCACTGCATTGCTGCTCTTAAAATATTCAGTGCTGTTGGCCACAATTTCACAGCGGGTCAACGCGAGCCGAGCCAGCAAGAAAGGAGGGAAAGTGTGACAACGAGATTAACCCCGGCCCGGCAGGTCCCCTCTGTGCTCGGCAGGCTGAGCACGATGTGCTGCAGCTATCTCAATCCCATAGAGTGGACACTGGGGATGGATGGGATATCCGTGATGCCCAAAGTGCCTCCGACTGCTCCAGCTTGCTGCATCTGTGGGGTCAGCTCCAAAATGATGTGTAGGGTGAGTGGGAGCATCCTGGGTATCACTGAGCATCCTCTGGGTTCCAGAATCTCCCCCAGGTACGGGATGATGCTCTTCTTGCTCCAAGCTGCTGCAAAGCCGGAGTTGTACCAGGTTGTGCTGCTGGATGAAGGGCTGAGGATGCTCCCCAGGTCTCAGGGACATTGCTGAGGGTCCTCAATGCTTCTGCAGCCCAAAACATCATGGTTCCCAGGCCTTCTCCAGCCATCACTTAGTGCTAGTGGAAGGTGTTCCTGCTTATGGCAGGGGGTTGGAACTGGATGAGCTTTAAGGTCCCTTTCAACCTAAACCGTTCTAACGATGGAGCATCAGATTTATGACGCAAAAGAGCTGCCACTTGAACCTAGAGGGGTTTGCTGGCAGGGGTATAATAATCCTGCCATCAACTGGAGTTTGCAGTTGCTGGCTTGTTTAAGGAGACTTCTGTGGCTGGTGGATAAAAATGAAGCAGAGTGGTCTGTGCAAGAGGGGATGGTGGGAGGTGTCTGTGTATCAGTGTGGATGGGCATGATGCAACAGGCAGAAGCATCTGTGCCCTGAGAGCATTGTGCTATCAGGAGGCTGGAGACCTCCAGCAACTGCCCCTTGCATGGGCTGCACACTCTGGAGCTGGGTTGTGCTGCATGGGCAGCACAGGCAAGGCTTGGTCTTGCATCTCCTGCCCTTCCCTTGGCTTCTCAGGTGTGTGTTGTAACTTTGGAGCTCACAAGTAGCAGTAGCAGAGTAGTGCAAAGCCCTTCCCCTTGTATGGTGTCATCTGCAGGAGGTGCTGAAGCTGATGGATGCTCCCCTGGGGTTTTAAGGGTGCTATCAGGGCGTCCTTAGCGTGTCCAAGAGGTGAGTGCTGGCAAGGAGTTGATGGTGAAGTGACCATCCTATTGCCACCTCCAGCCCGAAGGCAACCAGCCCTGCAGTGACAGCACCATCACTGCCTCATCCCTGAGGATACCCACTTAGGTTCAAAACCTGGCTCCCCAAGCATGTGCTGGTGTCCCTGCCGAGGTCAGGGACCAGCCCGGGGGATGCCCTCCCGCATCCTGCAGAGAGCCAGGCTCTTCTCCCTAATTCCACTTGATCCCTGTTAATGTACCAGCAGATGTTCCCATTATCCATTTAAACGTATAATCCTCCCTTGAATCCCGCTAAGCTCCTGGCCTCCCCGATACCTTGTGGCAGTGCGTTCCACAGGTTAATTATGCATTTTTAATTAACCACCAACCAGAGAGTGACCCATGAATAAGGGATGCGAAGTTCCAGCAGTTGGGAATAGTTGGTGAAACATCCCCAGGCGGAGCCGCACCAGTATCGCTCTCCCTGGATAAGCTCTAAAGAATCCAGGTTCATGGATCTGACATGACCAGAGGATAGGACAGAGCCGTGCCCCATGCAGATAGGACCCCCCAAATCAGGATGAACCTCATCCCCTCCAGACCTGTCTGCATCCATCTGATGGAGCAGGCGCAACGAAGGAGGAGGAAGGAAGCAGAGAAGGGGGAAACTAATTCATATGTTGTTTTTAAAAGGCATTTTGGAGTGAATGCTGAACAGGCTGTGGGAAAATTGCCTTAAAGGCTTGTTCTCTGCAGGGACGGAGCTTTGCATGGAGCAGGAGCATTCTGAAACGTAATTGCACATTTGCACGGGCTAGTGTTTTTATTTCTCCCAGGTCCACGAGGTGGGCTTTGAAGATCGCTGTCTCTCTGTAATGGTTTTCTTTATCTCCACTAAACTCCGCACACCTGCGAGGGGGAGCTGCTTGAAAGGAATTATGTTGAAATTGGCTCCCGATTTAATAAATCTGCAAATGGAGCTGGGATGCAGAGAGGAGAGGTGGCTGCTGCGGCTGGAAGTGCCTCCCGCCTTGCTCCCCACCTCCCCTTCCCCTGCCCGCTCCATTAGCTTGCTTTCAGCCTCTCTCCATGGGCCAGGGTGAGTGTGGGGTTGAACGGCCTGTGGGCCAGAACACTCTAATGCCCACCCTGCCGCCTCCAGCAATACATTTATCCTGGTATAAACCTGCCTGTGATTCCAAAACTGGCAGCAAAAGTGAGTGTTTTGAGCCCTGCCGTGTCCCATGGGCTGTGCTGGATGGAGATGGTGCTATAAACCGTATCATAGGATCATGGCATCGTGGAATGGTTTGGGTTGGAAGGGACCTTAAAGCTCATCCAGTTCCAACCCCCTGCCATGGGCAGGGGCACCTCCCACCAGAGCAGGATGCTCCAAGCCCCTGTGTCCAACCTGGCCTTGAGCACTGCCAGGGATGGGGCAGCCACAGCTCCTCTGGGCACCCTGTGCCAGCGCTCAGCACCCACTTCTTCCTAATATCTCATCTCAATCTCCCCTCTATGCCAACTATCCCAAGGATCCTCCTCTGAGGACCCATTTCCTTTCCCAGCCTCAAGTTTGGAGCTGTGATTTGCTCCTCCTGTAACAATCAACCATGTCCTGCCACCATTTCTCCTGCCCTGGTAACTCACGCCATGGCTCCCCAGGGTATATTTAGCCAGCTCTCCACTTTGGAAGCAGAGCACAGCACCAGAGAAGCACCGGTGGCACAGTTCATCAGGCAGAAACACAGCCCCAGCGTGTGCGGGGCACCCCGGCTGTCAGGAGGAGAGGAATTGGCAGCCACAGGAGTACACAGACAGGTTAATGGCAGCTGTGGATGCTGCACAATTGGATTTCACCTCCCTGCTTCTTAAGGAAGCAGCATCTCCCCCTTGCTGGGAAACCCTGCAGTCCCACTCCTGTCCCCAGGAGCCTGGGTGGCAGCGGGGTGACCTGTTACCCATGAAAAGCGCCCCAAAGTCCATTTCCAACCCTCCCTTCCCCTTGCTGGGTTACCCGCAGAGGCCATGCTGCCTCCTGCACAAGCCCCAGCTGCTTCAGGTGAACAAGACACCAGGAGGTTTTATTGCATTGCAGGGTTTTGTTCCACTCTGTTATTCGCCGCGATTGAATTTGCTACCGCAGAGGCAGGAGCCGGCCCAGCCAGAGCTCCAGTGGGACCACGACCTTGTCTCCATGTCTCACTTAGCCCTCAGCTGGGTAATTTAGTGCTGATGTGGGAGCTGGGTGTTCATCTTCCTCCAGCCGAGCATCCCGCTGTGGTCCGGCTCCTTTGCCTGGGCCAGATCCTTGCTCTGCCCCACTTTTAGTTGTTGACCTTGCACATGCTTGCAGGGGAAGCATCCGCCTTCCCAGCTCCCTCCTCCTTCTTTCTCTCCTGATTGTGTCCCTCTGTCCTCATCTCCCTGAGTAGCTGGGGAAGTTTCATTGCCATGAGCACCACCTGAACCTCTGAGCACAGCAGAAACGCTGTGCAAACCCTCCCCAAGCTTTAGTCACGCTCGCTGGTTCACGGTGTCAGTTGGGAAATGGAACTTTACCTTTTTACTTAGGTAAAAAACACCTCAGAGCCACCCTGAAATAATGGTTCCTTGGCCTCTTTCCTCTTTGGGCTGCAAGCTGTGGGTTGGCAGGGCCAGAAGCATCCCACCTTTAGTGCTAGTGGTCTTTATCAGTGCAAATACACGCATTGGCACCGATGCTCTGCTCCCCTCTACCAACACCAGGGCTGGCTCAGACCTGGGACTGCAGCTTCATCCCACCCCTATCCCTTAGCACAGGCATGAAACCATTCCCAGTGGATGAGGAAATGCGTTGTGAGCTTTGGAAGCAGCTCTCTGCATGGACAGCGATGGCTCTTCTCCTCCACCGCTGAGCCATCGCCTCTGCTCCATGATTGAATTAGGAGCTGTAACCCACCTCCCTCCCGGGGCCGGTCCCCGCCACGCCGGGCTCAGATGCTCAACTAGAGAGCTATAATTGAATAAGGCTGAGGCAGACAGCGCGCTCGGATAGCCGTCAGGACCTCCTGCCTCCTCCCTGCCCTGCCAGGCACTGATTTATGTTCCCAGCAGGGATTGTGCCTGGGATTTTTGGTCAGTCAGGATGTACAGCTCTGTTCCCAAAGTGGGAAGCTTGCGGGGTGTGCTGGGAGTAGGGCCAGGCTGCAGTCAGTGCTGCACAACCCCTTGTTAGGCTGCCCCTTCATCTGGGGATGGAGCAGTGATAGGGAGCAAAGGGAACCCGTATGGCAGCGGCTGCTCTCAGGCTTCCTGTGTGCAGTGAGTTAAAAGTTGTAATTAGCAAAGTGCTGACGATGGGAAGGTGGGGTGGGAAGTGAGGAGTGCTAAATGAAACCTGAAAGGTTATTCCAGTAAGTGCCAGCACTGTTTCCAGCTGTGCTGGCTTTCCTGGGAGCTTAGGGATGAGGGATGGGATAAAGGGCGAGAGGATGAGGGATGTTGTTTGAGGATGCTCAGGCACCGGCAATGCCTGCAGCACACAGGAGCTGCTGTGTGCCCTTAATGGGAGAGCGACAGCACAGGAAGATGTGGTGGGGGATTCTTTGCAAGAGCCCCAGAGAAAGCTTGTTGGAGGCTGGCAGAAGCTCAGCACTTATTGGAGCGAAAATCACAGCAGGGGAATCAAAGCAGGAGGGGGATCGGCCACTGAGCACTGAGGATGCTCACACCAGCGTCAAGCTGGGAATGTGGTGGGGTGGATGCTGCCTGTTCTGCAGCTCCAGTGGCTTCTCTTCCAGCTGAGCAGGCAGCAGCACGGGCAGGCAGAGGCAGCCAGCGGTGGCCTCTCCCTGCCAGATGTGGCTGCTCCAGCTCTGTGCTGGTGCGACACCAGGGCACTATTAGACTCCAGTAGGACTCATTGGGTAGCTGTGAACTCCCTGATGCCTCCAGGAGCTTGGTAGATACCAGGGCAAACAAGAGGCTATGGTGAGCTCAGAGGGGGTATGTGTGTTAGCAAGGGGTGGAAGAGCTCCCATGGCGGGGGGGCATAGGGAGATGTATGCCACAGGCTGGCAATTAGCTGTCTAACAAGAGCTTTGGCTGGTGAAGAGGGCATTGAGCCCCTGGGAACACACAGAGCGTTGGTGGTGGCCAGGAGAGGTGTTGCCCCAGCAGAGATGTGGGATGCAGGGCTCTGCTCAAAGCTGCAGAGGAAAACCACATCTGGATTTCACAGCATCACTCTGAAATGGAAACACAATGTCCCCATCGTTGCCATTCTTAGCAGACAGCATGGGAGAAGCACGCTGAGGCTGTGACACACTGGGATACCCCATCTCATGCTGGAGGAGGGCTGGGTATACATGATGCGTCCCTGCTCCGTTCCTCTTCCCCAGCCTGGTTTCCAAGCAGGATCGTTTAAATGCCTTTTATGTTGTGACTCAAATGATGAAAGGCCCAAAAATGGGACTAAGAAAGACGAGTTGTACTTCAGAATGAAAACCCCATGAAAGCAGTGGATGCTGTCATAGGAATAAATTGTATCAACAGCGATCAGATGGGAAGTAAAAAGTCAGAACAGAATTGCTCCCTCTTTCCCTCTTCCCATGCAAATCTATGGGTCCGTGAGTTTAGCCAGAATTGGGTAGGATGAAAGGCTTTGTCTGACAAGGCATTTCAAAGCATCTGGGAGCCTCCAGAGAAGACATGGCCACTTGGATAGGGAAACTTAGCCCCTCAGTTTTAATGAGCATCACAGTTGTCTTCCTTTATCCTTCTGCCAAAATCTTCCTTTTTTTTTCTCTCCCTAAAATATACCCCAATTTCTGCTTTTTATAATTTGCTTTAACTTTGCAAAACATGCATTTAAGCATGAGGATGCCAAGGTAAAACATCCCTGTCAATCCATACAGCCCAGCCTGTTGCTTCCTCCTGTAAATACTTCCCCATCGTGTCCAGGCTGCTGCCACATTGGCACCACCGTCTCCCAGCATCTCCCATTCCCTTCCCATTGATTTCCCATCTCCCTGTCTCCCCGCTGCGCGTGGCTTGCGCATGGGCTATAATTAATAGAAATGAGACTGCTGAGACCTTGCAGCCCCCATCCCATAATTACTTGGCCTTGCTGCATTCAAGGCGCAGCCATGGGCGATGGCAACGCATCCTCTTCACAAGCTATTTTTATGAGGCTCTTAATGCATTTGCGTGGTGCTGGGGGATGTGCAACATCTCCACCAAGTCCACTCCCAGGGGGATGCACGGGGAGGGATATTTTGGGATGAGATGCCAGCACTGGAGCTAGACAAAGCAGGATATAAGCAAAGCGCCGTGTCCTGGCCGTGTTCATCGCTGCACATTCATTCCCAGCATTCAACTGCACAGATTTCAGGGGCTTGGCAAAGCGTTGATGCTCAGTGAGTGGTGACCCCTTGCAGCCTCAGCTCTCCCACATCCCGAGAGCCACACAGGATCACAGCAATGCCCAACATCCAGCTGGGCACACAGCATCTCCCCACTGGCTCATTAAACCTCCTAACGGCCCCGTGCAATGCACAGGTCGGCTGCATATGCCGGGCAGAGGAGTGGCAGAGCGCAGCTATTCACATGGCTCTGCTTTTATCACTGTGCTTTTTGTGAGCTGGTAAAAAGTTGAGTGCAAAGCACAGGAGAGGTCTCTGAAAGGCAGCCACACTCACAGCCCAGCGTGCCAGCACACAGCTCCCATAGGGATGGGCTTTCGCTGCTGTCTGTGATGCTCGCGTGGCTGCTGACCCACAAGGATGTTCACTTGGAGGGCAGGCTCACTGCGCCACGCACCCACCTTGTGAGGGGACCAGGGGCCTGGGAAAGGTGCTGTTACCCGATTTGGATGGGGGATTGAGAGGCTCCAAATGACGCCATCCCTTTGTCTTTTCTCCTTCATATTTTGGGGAGGAGAAGAAAATGTGACAGAGGCAGTGGCTTTGATGCCTGCACATCAACCTCCTTCCCCCCTGCTGCAGGCAGAATGATGTGCTGCTGAATGGGGAAGAAGGTACATGACAGGCTCCAATTTGCCCTCTTCTCCACTGAACACAAGGACATCCAATAAATCTGGAATGCAAAAAAAGACTGAAAAGGGATGAAAGGAGCCCACGCGGCACAGTACGTAATTGGCTTGTGGATCTCGGTGGCACAGGACACTGCTGGGGTCAGGACCTCAGCAGGATTACACGTTTACAGACCTAATGCTCTTCCTATTAGCCATGCTAGCATAAAAATCACTGCAGAAGGGCCCTTTGCCTCCATCTTCCAGGCCACTGCCTGCTCCACCCAGGTACAGGTCCATCCAGCGCATCCCTGGCTTCCTGCCGCCTCCGGTTTTAGCATCTCCTGTGGATGCGGGCTGGGTGACAGGGCAGCTGAGCGTGCACCCAGGCAGCTGTCACTCTGCTCTTCCATCTCACATGTGCTCCGTTCCGGCTGCGTTTCTGATCCTAAAGGAACCCTCCGTAGGTCCTCATCAGCCGCTGGCGGGGAAGTGAGCTGGTGAATCCGCTATCGCTACAGAGGAGCTTGTTCAGCATTTGATATGGATGCGGCTGGTTCTCATCTGGGGTGGGTTTTGTCATTTCATCTGCAATTGTTTTGCTGTGGAGCACCTCTGGAGGGTTTCACTTACAAAGGACACTTGTTCTTATTACTACTGTGAATGAACTACTTTGCATTTCTGTGAATGGGAAGGGAAACTTGTCACCTCAGGACAAAAAGGGAGTGGAAGTATCTGATGATCCCCTGAGATGCCTCAGACAATCCACTAAGCTCAAGTCATCCTCCTGTACTTCTCTTTCCTCGGGGGCAATTGGAATTATCAGTCCCTTCACAAGGGCCTCAAGATCTCCCTATCCTTTGCCAGTTCCCATCCTGCTGGGGCCCCATCCTCTGCTGGGGCCCCATCCTCTGCTGGGGACCCGCAGAGGATGCCTGGTGCCTGCTGGGGGTCAGGATGGCAGCACCAGGAGCTGGTGAAGCCCCTGGCTGTGCCTGAGATCCTGCAGTGTCCATGCATGCCATGCTCAGGGTGCCCATGGGCCATGCCATCCTCTCTCAGAGAAGCAGGAGCATCCCGATGTCCATTGACACCTCCAGCTGCAGCAGGACCCAAGGGCCATGTGTAAACAGAGATGAGCCATTCCCCTCCAGTGGGCCACTGTTCTGGGAAGGTCCCAGTGCCTTTTGAGACACTGGTCCACTACATGCAATGGAATGAGACACAGTGGCATGATAAACCCTCTGGCAGCAGGGAAAGGACACCTGGGAGAAGGAGGCAACCTCTTCCCTCTGGTATCCAGGGATAGGACATGTGGGAATGGTTAAAAGCTGCACGAGGGGAGGTTATATTAGACACTAGGAAGCATTTCTTTACTGAGGGGTTGGTTGAATCCCTCAAGAGGCGGTTGATGCCCCAAGGCCTTCAGAGGCATTTAGACAGTGCCCTTATTAGCAAGCTTTAAATTTTGGTCAGCCCCTGGACAAGATGATGGTTGTAAGTCTCTTCCAATGGAAATACTCTATTCTGTACCTATTCTATTCCTATTCTGTCCTGTCCTATCCTACTGATCTGCCTTCAACCCCACGCAAGCAGCAGCCCAGCCTTTGACCTAGTCTCCCAAATACTGGCTTTTATGTTCTGCACCATGGTACTGTGTTTGTGCCCTGTGCCTGCATCCGTAGGACCAGCAGCATCCTGCTGCAGCTGCACTCCAAGGGCATCGCTGCAGTGGAAGGCATGCTGCAAACTGGGGTTAAGCAGAGCAGATTACACAGGGAAAACACACTCCACACTCCCTCTGTTTCTGCATAGTTAGTCCTGAAACAAGCATTTAAATGAAACAAGTTTCCATAGCCGAGTTTCCAATCCCAAAGCCACTTCCACCATTGACCTCCTTTCCCCCCCCCCTCCTTTTTCGTTAGCTGAAGCAGCAGGAGGAGGAGATGCAGACACAGAGAGAAGTGCTAATTAAACAGGGAGTTCCACATTAGGGTACAAATCCTCTGGACCAGCACAAACCCTGCCAATTTCTGTATTTATCTATTATTTTTGCAGTACAATTGTAATTTCCAGTGGTGCCTCCAGCACCAGGAGAGAGTTCAGGGGCTGCTCTCGGAGAGGATTAGCACGCTGGAAGCATTATTACTTTCCTTCGCTGTGAATTCAGGAGTGATTCCCTGATGGCTGCACTCTATATAGAAGTGAATCGGTACTAATTTGTTTTTGAGGATCACACATCCACCAACATGTGAAAGACAATCCTGCCTCTCGATGTATATTTCGAGTCAGTGCTACAGCAAACAATGAAAAATAAGGAAGCAAAGGAAGCCAGACCCTGCTCATCCAAGGAGCCAGAGCTGGAAAAGAGCGGACTTTGATTCTTTTCTGGCTTATGCGAGTTGGTGTTGCATCTTTCCAGGAGCATTTTGGGCTTTGGCTGTGCTGCCTGTAGTGATGGGCAGCAGGGGCTTGGCCATTCCATGCACTGAAAGCCTCGCGGATGCTGCATCGGATGGGATGTCAAAGAGACGGAGCATAAAAGGCTTCCTTCGTATTCTTCCCTTTCAAATCATCCTGGAGTTTAACTACAAGAGAGGAATAAATTAACTAATTGGATCTGTAACGACAGAGGGGCCGGGCACCTGGCAGGAGAGCAGGAGCCCCACCACCCATCGCTCCTCTCTGTGTGTGTGATTCAGAGGGACGCGGTCCATGGGGAGATATCAGAGCAGGCTGAAATGGAAGACAAAGCTATTGTTTCAAACAGAGCTATTGATTTTTACATTATTACACTATGAAATTTATGGTCTGGTTTCAAACTGCAATAGGAGTTAATGACCACCATCCAGAAACTTCCAGGTGACCTTGGCCTCAACTTTGGGGGAGGAAGGTGAAAAGCTCTGGAGAATGGGTCAGCAAATGTAAAACAAACTCCTGACACCCAAAAGGATGTGATTTTGGGGTGCTTCTCACCCCAGGTCTCTACCCTGACTCCAAACTGGTTGACACCAAGGGTGGAGTGGGAGAAACTCGATCTTCTCAGCTCCAAACAAAAGCTTCTGCTGCTGTTAAGCATCATTTTGCTCCTCTTGAAGCCTCCAGCCAGAAGCACCATGGTGTTCTCCTTGCTTCTAGAGCATGGCTCTCCATCCTTAACTGCCCTCCTGGTGCAGCTTGGCTGACCAAGGGTTTGGATGGAGTTGGAGCTCCATCCTTTACTGATGCAGAAATGCAAACGGGGGGATCCAGAGTGGTTGAGAAGCACCCAGGAGCAAGAGAAACCCTGTAAGAGGGAAGAGCAGTGGCCAGTGCCTGCAAAGTTCATGGCCCATTCCAGTGCTCGCCAGCTCTCCCATTGCAGTTGTGTGAAGAGGATGTGAGCTTAATGCTGGGGCTACCAAAGTGAGGATCAGGGTGACCAAGAGGAGGTTTTTACCAGTTAACACATTAGATACCACTGACACAGAAGGGTTTGTGGGGGCTACAGCACTCCCCTGTTTAAAGCCTTTTCCTGGCTTTTCTTCAAAAGGTACCTGCTTATGTATCTTTTAGCACCAGCCTTTTCCCGAAGCTTTCCTTAGCAATATTGGTTCTAAATTTCCTTGCATGCTTCTTCCTCTGGGAACACTCTTTTCATTTGCGAGTGAAGGAAGGCAATTTCCAGCAGCTGGAGAAGGGGTTTTTTTGCTTGTAGTACCTTCTCCCTGGAACATCCCTGCCGCTGCACCAGGAGCTAAAGTTGTGTGAAGCCGGTAGCCTCCAAGCTCATCTTCTGCCTCGGAGGTCATAATTGCCATTAAATCACAGCTTGCCTAACCAAATTATGCAAAACCGGAATGATCTCCAATGATTTTTATGTTGCTGAAACGTTCCAGAACTGCCGGGGTGATGACTGGGGGATTGGGAGCAGCTGTCACTCTATCAGAAACCATAACTCCAAACAGCTGGGATCTGTCAGTTATTTATGACACCGTTTGCAAAGGCGGGGGGGAAAAAGAGGCAAAAGGATTAAAAAATGATGAAGGTGGATGGGTGGCTGCCACTTGATGGCTGACAGGCAGCTCGGGCAGGATGAGAGCCCTGTCCCATGTTACCACTGAGATGCAGGGAGCAAACCCGCTGAGGATGCTCCTGCTTGTGAGCACCGCAGGACCACGGGGTAGCACCTAAGGGGCTTTTTGCTGCTGCTCACTGGGGAAGCGTCTTGGTGACAGGCAGGATGGGCTGGTTTGTGTTATCCTCTGTGTGGCAAGAAAGGAGAGGGAAGAGGCAAAAAATGCCCCCTGCAGCTTCTAAGCACAGGTCTGACACAGCTCTGTCGCGCTGTCCCAGATCTGAAGTTCTGCTCTTGGCTCTCACCCAGTTGCTGCCACTGCTCTGGCCTTGCCTTTCATCGTCCTTCACCCAACAGATGGAATCGTGAACGTTTGAGGCTGCTTTTTCTCCTTAAGCGGCAGTTTCTTTCTCGGTCCCACCCTGAGTTTGCTCCCAGTTTCAAAGTGTATTTTGCCCAGGGGTTGTAGCAGTGTGCCCCAGTTCACTCTGAATTAGAAGCCATCCTTTGCTAGCTCCAGGGTGCGAATGGGACAGGAAATGTCTCTCTGGTTCTCATTGACAGCGAGGTGGTGGTGTTACACCAGGTGTGAATTTGGCTTCAGAAGAGGGTGAGTGATGAGCAAACTTCTGCCTTTTTGATAATCCCAGCTGGAGCGGAAGACAGATGTTTTGTCCCCACTTGTAGCTCGCTCTGCTTAAGTATTATTATTTATATTATGTAGTAGCTATACATAGTGTTTTATGGCAGTAAAGATACATAAATCAGCAACCAGAAGACGAGGGCTTTGCTCTAAAGAGCTTATAAATCTAACAGCTTGAGCAGCACCGGTAATGGACACAGTAAGTAGGCAGTCAAGTTGCATGTAGACATGAGCTAAGATAGGTCTCCCAAAGCAGATGGCGGTTTAGGAGAGATTTGGAAGAGAAGCAAACCTGCTCCATCCTCTAGAGCAGATCCTGCCGGAGATTTAGAGGGGTCATGACCCATATAAACTTGGCTGCGTGGAGAGGTGGAAGCATCCATCTGAGAACTGCAGCTTACAGAGAGGGAATGGGCATGGGGTGGAAAGGGCTTGTGGTGGGGCTGCCTTTTGGGGAGCTCTGAAGCTGAATCCCTCCTAAGTCAGAGTAAGTCCTGTTAGTTCTTCCCCTCGAGCCTGAGACTCCAATGAAAACAAGTGGCACCATGTCTTCCCAAATAAACCAAGGTTTTGCCTCACTTGGAGACACGGTAAAGTGTTATAAAGCTTAGAATGCAAGAAAACTGCCAGCACAGGGACACTGGGTGCCCTGGGGATGCGCTGAGCTGAGGCCAGCATCCCTGCTGCAGTGGCAGCAAAGTGCTCCAGCCCTTTGAACCTTCCCCCCTTGATCTTGGGTACCAAATCAGCTTCTTTTTGCCTTCTTTAAGCTTCTTTCTGTGCTGGCACCGGCCCGGAGGAACCTGGTCTGGGCTCGTAGAGATGTTCTGTGTCTGGCCGAGCTCGCTGGCTCCGGGTGTCTGCATTCTTCTGGCTGCTTTCAGCTCTTGCACAAATTGAGGCTTCACGCTAAATGCATTACGCTGTATAACAATTAATCCCGTGCTACATATAGAAAGTCCTTACTCATCAATAATGCATGCGGGAGGAGTGATTTTCACTCTCAGTAATAAGGCAAAGACAATGGAAACAAGCAGGTAATGGAGAACATTTATAACGATGTTAATCTAATAACGAGTCTAATGCTGTTAAAAGTAAGACTGCAAACTGGACGCATCCAAAGATAAATTATTTTGAGCATTCATTAACTGATGCCTAATTAATGCCCAATTAGAGAGATGCTACATGGGAAATGGTTTGGACACTCAGATGAATTCATTCCAATCCCTGAAACCTCAGTCAAAAGCAGGAAGCAGCAGCAGGACATAGCGAGCAGAAGCCGAGATGACAGTGCAGTGTCCGTGGGAGAAAGACAGGAGATGAAGTCCTCCTTGCTGGCTCTATCCGTGTCATCAGGGCTTTGTTTTTATTCACTTCCCTAGCAGGATTCTGTAGGATTTTTCCATGCTTTTGAAGCTCTCCCTCCCCGGAGAGCTCTGACACAGGCCCTAGTGACCCTCCATCTGCCTCACAACCTTTACAAGACGAAGTGGAAAGGGCTGTATCAGGAATAACAAGTTCAACAAGTTAGACAGGCTGCAGCTCCCCGGGGAGTCAGGCTGGGACCTCTCCTGCTGCTCTTTCCAGCCTGGAAAGCCCAGCGAGACCTCAGTGCTCTGCCTGTCTCATCCCAGTGAGGCTCAGCTGCTGCCCATTGCAGTGCTGGTGTCACCAGCCTCAGGAGCTTCATGGCTCCACGACCACATCCTCTTTGTTTCTTGGGGGGGGTGTCTCCTTTCTGGATCTAAATTTACCAGTCCTGGGAGCAGCTTCTCACAACACTAAGCAACCAGCAGGTTTTATGGGCTTGGAGGGAAAACATCCTTGATGAGACCATGTGCCATGAGTGCATCCACTGTCGAGTCCATATGGTTCCTCTCTCCAAGTCCTGCCCACCTAACTGTTATTTTTCCAAGCACCCATCCTTCTGTTTCCCAGTTCTCCTTAGCACTGAATTGCAGCACATAGGTAGAATGATCCTGCCCCTCTACTCTGCTCTTGTGAGACCTCACTTGGAGTATTGTGTGCAGTTCTGTGTCCTCAACATAAAA
>JANRGW010003670.1:0-36423 GCA_024733675.1 Psilopsiagon aymara
GGGACGGGGACGGGGACGGGGACGGGGAGCGCGGCCCCCAGCCCCTGCGCTGGGTGCGGAGCGGGAGCGCGGCGCAGCGGAGACCGAGCGGCAGGTGCCGGAGCCGGAGCCCTTTATAGCGCCTGGAAGAGCATCTCCATGTTGGTGCGGGCGAGCGGCCACCCCCCCGGGGGCTGGGGAACCTCCTCTGGGGAGTGCGGGCGGCACACGGCGCCGGGGACGGGCTGGGGGCGGAGGGACCTGCCAGCCCGGGCACACGGGGGCTTGGGGCCGCTCTGCCCCGCTGCCGACACCCGGCTCCGCACCACGGGCCAGCAGCTCCCGATAGCAGCCGGGGGCAGGGAGGGAGCCGGGGCTCAGTGGCCCCGGACAGGAGCAGCCCCCGCTGCTCGTCCAGGCCCCAGCAGCACCGGGACCGGTTGACGGACACCGGGCACCTCTCTGCCCTAAGGGGTATGAGACCCTCCTTGCTCCGCTGGTGGAGCTGCCCCACGCCATCCCTGGGGAGCAAGGAGCACCCCACCTTCCCAGGCATCTGGCCTGCGAGCAGCAGGACCAGTGCAGGAACCAGGAGTCCCAGGGCTGGAGCACAATTAAATGTGTCTGAGCAACAGGAACACACCCGCAGCGGGCCCCACTCAGTGCACAGCCCCCAGACCCCCGGGTCCTGCCAGAGCCACCCCTGCTACCCCGCACCAAGAGGCGCTTCTGGCTTCCAGAGCCTGGAAAAGCGACATGAGGAGCACTGGGGCATGCAGCTGCTCTGGACACCTCCTCTGGGGCCACTGATGGTTCAGATCTAGCGCCGGCCACCCTGCGAGGAGCAGCCACGGCCAACAGTGTCCTCCTCTGCCTGCCAGACAGCAGTTGTTCACCGCCAGGCTTTAATTCATTGCTACACATTTAGGGATTCTTAATGAAATGTTCCATGACGGCAGCAGACCGGTGCAGGAGCACCCATGCTCCCGGCACGTCCTGTTTAGTGGGATGCTCCCAGGCTGGCACTTGGCCATCGGGAACTTGAGGCTCTGGCTCTGGGCTGGGCACAGGAGCTGAACCCATCCCATCAGGGCCAACCCGCTCGGTCAGGAGACCTTTTGTGGCTGGTGCTGAGTCACAGCCTGGTCCCAGCACGGCAGGACCCCGCTGCCCGCACAGCCACGGGGAGGGAGCTCCTCTCCGAGGCGTCTTGGTGCTCAGGGAGCTACAGGGAGGGCAGTGATGCAGGAGATGTTAGGCTGTGGGGGCCGGGAGCTCGTGCACGGCTGGGGCTGTGCCGCCAGAAGTGCCCCATGAAGAGGCCCAAGCCAGGGCTGCTGGCCCCACATGGCTCATCCCGCACATCTCGCCCTGTACAGCTCATCCCGCACGGCTTGCCCTGCATGGTTCATCGCACACAGCTCATCCCACACAGCTCGCCCCACACCGGGTGCGGAGGGTAGGAAGCGGTGCTGGCAGGGAGAGCAGCAAACAGGAAACGGGCTCAGCGGAGCATCGCTCCAGAGACACCAGTGATGGAGCCCGGGCTAAGAATAGCAATGGAGCAGCCCCCAGTGCGGGGCAGGAGTCCTCCCACAGCCGGTGGAGCCCCTCGGCCACAGCCCCCATGAGCTCCCGTGGGAGCCGCCGGGCAGCCGTGAAGCCGGAGCTGCCATCCGGGAAGAGGAACCCAGAGGGGCCGCAGGGTGGGAGAAGAGCCGAGCAAAAGCACTGAGAAACAAAAGCAACTGGGAGCCAAGGGCTGCAGTGCCGGCTGGAGCGGGATGGGGAAGCGACGTGCTCAGCCGGCTCCGGGCACCTCGGGGTCCCAACTGCTTCCCACACATCCCCCAGGGTCTTGGGACTCCCTGTGCTCCCACGGGTAACACATTGGGGTGAACGGGGACCCGCAGACACCGGGGGCCAGGCCTCCAGAGCCCCTCGGCAGCCGGATCTGTCATTTCTGTGCAGCAGCATGGCCGAGGGGCCAAGGCTATGGCAAGGCCTTGGTCTGCTGCTCGCAGTGTGCAGACCCTCTGTCCCCACACCCTCTAATGGGGATGGAGCAGGAAGCAGAGGCCCACGCATGGCTCCTGCTTCCTCACCAAGCCCTGCCGCGTCCCCAGCTCTGGCCTTGGCCGCAACCATGCCGGGGAATGGTGGCAGTGGCTGGGAGAGGGGCAGGATGGAGGGACCAAGGTTCTCCCCATGGACACGTACTCACCACACGTTGTCTGTGCGCGCTGCAGTGTGGGGCTGGCACAGCAGGAGAGCCTCCGCACCGCCCGTCAGGAGCTGTGACCCGATGAGGTGCTGGGCACCGCTGCCCCGTCCGCAGCGGGATGGGCGATTTATGGGACCTGTGTCCTCCGGGAAGGTGTCGGGGCTCTGGCTGCGCACACGCCGCCCCAGGCAGGACATCGGCCAATCTCCTCCCCATAGGGGCCAGGCTCAGCCGGGATGGACCCACTTCGGTGCCTTATTGGCTTCTGTGGCCACGTGACCGTGCTGAAAACCATCATAATTAAGCTACAAAACTCTGCCCATAAACTAGCATTAGAAAGTGACAGCGGAGATAAGTGGGACCCCTGCGGCAGATAACGCGCCACAGGAGAGAGACCCCGCGGGGAGGTGCGGGGCACCGGTGGGTGGGAGTGCACCAGCACCCACGGCCCTGCTGATTTACAGCCCAGGGTGGGAGGGCCGGGGCCACAGGCACAGGGCAGGAGGAGTGTGAGCCCATTGCACCCATCCAGCGCCGTCTCCTCTGCAGGGGAGGGTGGGAAGAGGCTCCTCCAAGCGTGAGGCCCCATGTCTCAGGTCCCTTCGAGCTCACAGCGGCCATGGTCAGCAGCTCTGCATGTGCCAAAGCAGCACTCGAAGAGCAGCCAACCTCTGGCAGTGGATGTGTGTTTGCTCTGTGTTTCCCCATGGGCACTGTGCTGGCCATAGGGCTTGGTTTTCCAATCACCCTGGGAGAACATAAGGGCAGCAAGGCTGGGCGCGGCGGTGAGAGGCTGCACGTTGAGACCTCCCATCCCATCACAGCGGGGATTTGCTCCCACCGCCGGCCCCACGCTCCGGCCATCCATCACCATGGTGTCTCCTTGTGTGTTTGCACGCAGGGTCCTGCTCCTTGCCTTGTCCTGCAGGACGAGTTGGCAATCATGACCCTGAGCCCTGTGACAGCACAGTGACGGCTGTACTGCAGCTCTGCCCCGGGCAGGCAGCTGCTGGCACCCGGGCGGCAGGGCAGTGTCTGCCATCCCAGGTGCAGGGGTTGGGGAAAAGCTCATTCCTTTTGGCATCAATGCAACCCTGACACAGCATGACAGTGACGGGCCCTGCAGTGCACCCACGCTGAGTGAGGGGAGCAGGGAGACCCCCGCAGCTGTGGCTGCAGGGAGCAGGGAGCTGCACGGCCCCGCTTGTTTTTTCCTCACTCTGCAGCTGAAGAGAGAAATAAAACCAACGAAAACAGAGCTCTGGAAGAAGCGCCAGGCCCGGAGCAGCTTCCGCTCCGATCTCCAGCAATTATCAGCCACATGCCAGATGTTCCGACGCGATGCCAATGTCAGAGAAAATAAATCTGTGGCAGGTTCAAGGTCCCTGCACGCAGCGGCTCGCGGCTCAGCACCGTGCGAGGAGGGGACGGGGCTGTGGGGCGCTTCCTCCCGCCGGGCATTGTTCCCCCGGGAAGCCCCGGCCTCACGCCGGACACTTGCTATTTTTGCTGCAAGGTGTTTTCAGGGGTCAGCGCAGCCCCCCCCGGCCTTGGGCACCTTCCTCTGCACGGGCTCTTGCCAAGGCTGTGGCGCAACTCCTGCAGTGGTGCGTGGCCCCAGGTCAGAGGCTGCGGTGCAGCCCATCAGCTCTCCATTGGTGGCAGTGGGAAGGCGGATTTGGGAAGGCTGCTCCGGGGCCGGACGGAGCCGGCTCCCGGCAGAGCGGGTGCATGGGGCTGCAGCACCGGCGATGCCCGGGCCCATCTGCAGCATGGCGCCAGCAGGTGCCAGTTCTGGCACCAGGGCCCTTTCCAGCGGCAGCACTGACCACTTCCTCATGCTCCTGCTCTCCATCCCCATCCAGCGCTGGGGTTGTGCTGGGACATAGGACCAGCTTTGCCCAAGGGGCCCTGGATACCCCTGGAAGCACACACGGGGCTGTGCTGAAGGCTGTGTGCTGCCCCAGGGGTGCCCAGGGACAGGGAGAAGGTGCAACCTGGGGTGACACGCTGATGGCCGCAGCACCCAGGAGGGAGGGATGGAGTGTTCCTGCTGCACAGGTCCCTGAGGATGTGCTGGGGAGCGGATGGCTGCTGTTCAGCACCAGGGATGGACCCCAAAGTTGTCTTGACACAGTCATGACAAGGGACCAGCACACCCTCTGCTTCGTGCCCCCGATGGGCTCAGGCACCAGCACTTCTGCTCTCGTGGAAGGTGTCCCTGCCCGTGGCAGGGCGTTAGAACTGCCCGATCTTAAGGTCCCTTCCAAATCAAACCACTCTATGATTCTATGATTCTGTGGCTGCCCTACCCTATCTCCTCATGTCTGGGCCATGGGGCCAGCGTGGCTGTGCTGCAGCCAGAGCCCTTGGACCTATACCACCCGCTGCGGGCCGCCGCCGCCGTGCTTTGGCTCCTCTGTGGTGCGTAGCCTTGATGCTCAGCAAAGCATATCTCCTCCTGGGATTTTATCTCCATCCACTCAGTTTATCGGCAGCGGGGCGGCCCTGCTGCCTGCGCCACGTTCCCGGAGCGTGCCTGCAGCAGGTGTGGTCAGCACTACCGTGTGCCAGAGCCCGCCGCCTGCCCGCAGACCCTGACCGCCGATAGCGCGTGCGGCGAGGGCTTTGGTGGGAGCGTTCCCGGTGACATTACCTTGTCCCCCGCATTCTTCCGATGCCACGCACGCCTTTGCTCCGGGGCGCGGGCGGGCCCCGCGCAGGGCGGTGTGTGCAGATGGTGCGCAGTCAGCGCCGGGAAGCGCTGGTGGTCTCCTCCCCGGGGGGACTCATTGACATATCAGTCACATAGTTCTACATAATTGGGACTTGGATGCAGACTCTCTGTATGTTTCCTCTTGGCAGTTGCCAACAACATGAAGCGCTCCTGGGTCAAAATGACAGCCTTTTGTTTACTATTCCTGCTTATGTGCCTCATTTTCTTCAAGGATAAGAGCTCTTTATAGGAATCTTTATTGTGATGAGGTTAGCAGAGAGAAAGATTTCTCTCCAGCTTTCTCTCTCTCTTTCACAGCTGATTAAAGGGGTCGGTCTGCAGGGACAGTAATGTGGAGCTTCAATCCTGCACTCACATCAGGGCCCCCCCAGCTGTGAGCTACATCTACTCTGGTGCAGTCCTGCCAGCTCACCCACCAGCACACAGCCCCATGAAGGATGCCCAGGTTGTCCTGTTCCCCTGCAGGACCACAAGCTGGAGCTGCGGGGAGGAGATGCCACCAGCCCGAGCAAAGGTACCACAAAACCAATAACCCCCAGGAGCATGGGCAGGAGCTTACCCCTTGAGCACGCTGTTACCATGCTGGCCATGGTGGCCCATTCTTCAGCTGATCGCCATAGTGGTGATCAACCCTGTCAGAAACACCATGAGCAATTCTTGCACCTGAACTTGGCAAACAACATGGGAGACTTGTGATGGTCCAGTAAATGGCAACCCACCAATCTACTGCATGCAATGGACTGGTTTTCAGGTTTGAACTCCAGTGACAATGACAGTGACTGGGCAAGAGATGTGAGAGCAGTTGCTGAGAAGATAGAGAGAAGCTCAGGGAATAGACATGGTCAGTGATGGACATCAATGGCAATCCATCCCCAGCCCTGCAGACACTGCATATAACCATCCTCACAGAGCCCTCCCCTGTTGCTGGGCGGACACCAGCACTGCAGGCATGGTGACCAGCCTCCCCTCGCAGCCCTGTCCCAGCCAGTGGCTGTGGGGTGACACTCCTGGGGACAGCAAGTCTTTGGAAGAGGAAAGCAGCTTATCCTTGAAAGTTACTTTCCGAAGGCCAAGAGTGGGACTGTGACAGAGCAGCCTGACAAACGCATCTCCCAAAGTCCTTGGGCACGATAATGTATGTCCCATGTAATGTTGACACTAGTGATCCACCAAAGATCAGGTTAACAAGTTTGACGTTAGTGACAGTGTGATTTGTTCAGCGCTGGCTCTGAATTCATAGAGCGGCTGGCCTTCGGTGATAAACTATTGCACTGCGTGCACGAGGCTGTGGCAGTTGTCACCAGCCTGAGCACCGAGATGAAAAGGAAGCAGAGCGCTAATCAAAATACAGTGGTCAGGAGAGGTTGAGCTGGAAATTGAAATGTGCTGGTACTTTTCCCACACCATCCTTGCTTTCCAGGCAGCCTTTTGTGCCAGGGAGGGGAGAGGATGCACCATTGCCTCTTGCTTGGTTTAAAGGTGAGGACAAACCCATTGCCCCATGTGTGTGGAGCATCCTCTGCCACCTCCTGGGGAGCGCCGCCACTGCTGGCCTTCAGGGCCCCCTTACAGGGAATAAATCCAGCATCAAGGCTGCTCAAGCTGCACCACAGAGGAGAACTGCTGTAAAGAACAAACACGATGGAGAAGAGACATGAGAGTGCTTGGCAGAGGTGTGGGGCAGCACGACTCATGCCAGGATGGAAGCAAGGTAGCAAGAAAACCTCTTGAAGGAACGGGGAGGGAGTTAGGTGTGGTGCTGGCAGAGCAACAGGCCGGCTACCCCAAAGCCAGGGACGCAGCAAGGGGGCAAGTGATGGAAAGAAAACACCCCAAAACCAACCAGGGAAGGAAAGCAGAGCCTCACTCCGCACTTCTCTGCGGCTGGGAGCAGGCTCTGCTCCCCACAAGAACTGCTTATTGCAATCCAGCAGCTCCACGTTCCAACCCAGGAGCTCCATAAGGGACAAAATCCTTCAGCTCAGGAGAAATAATGTGGCGGGCTGCATCCGTGCGCCAGGAGGCAAATGCTGAACTGCCATTTCTTTGCTATAGAATCTGCCATTATTAAAATAAAGTGGGGGGGAAGAAACCTTAAACACTTAAGCAGGAGAGCTCCTACACATCAAAAGGGAAGGATTTGCATTCTAATGGGTTTAGCCGTGCAGCCCCGCGGGAGGGAGCCGCGGAGCGCGGGGCGCTGCTCACTTGGAGCCGACGCATCTCCCTGAGTGTGCCTTCGCGTGTGCTCTCTAATACACATGGAAATGTAAATATGTAAAGTGCTTCTTAGTCTTTTAACACGCACCCACCTCGCTGACACGGAAGATTGCTAAATGATTTCTGCAGTTTCCCTTCGGAGCACGCTGGTCAAGGATTCCTGCTGTGTTAGCTTGTTCTGATTACTCCTCCTGCCTGCAGCAGCCGCTTCTGCACGGGTCTCCTGCTGCTGCACCCTGCGGTGGTGGTGACCACCCGAACCACTGCATCCTCTGGCCATCCCACAGACAGGATCATCATGTCATCCCAGGTGACAGTACTGGCGTGGGCATGTCCTGTGTGCCATGGTGGGCACCTGGGGCTGCAGTGACCTAAAGGAGAAAACCCATCCTCCTGCCTTCTCCTCTGGGAGAAGGCGAAGGAGAGCACCGGGTGCCTGTTGCATGGCAAGGCCCAGAAGACCTTCGCTTTTTGCATTGCCTGCACTCCTTTCATCCCCCCTGCAGAAGGATCCCCTCTGCTTCTGCCACTTAGCGTCCCACAGCCAACCCCGCTCTTAGCAGGGTCCCCAAAAGCACCACGGTCAGACCCACAAACGCTTCCAGCCCTGGCTGCTCCATGGCACGATGGCAGCAGGCAGGACACGGCAGCGCTGCAGCACCCAGTTCTGCTCTGGGCTCCATCCCCCTGATGTTGCCTCCCCACTGAGTGAAAAACACTGCTGAAGAGGAAGCTGCAAACGAAGAGCAGACACCAGCAGTGCAGAACAATTCACATTTATTAGTTCATACAGCTAACACTCGCTACACATGCGTTCAACACTTATTGGTCACATTTCCACAGGTAGTCAAGTCACAGAGCAGAGCAGCGGAGCAGGGGCAGGTCGGGCTGACACGGACCCGCACCAGTCCCACCGCAGGAGGGGGACCGGCTGTGCCACAGCGCGCCCGAGACGTGCCAGCAGAGACATTCATTTGGTCATAGTGTAGTGACAGGGAGGCAGCTCCCGAGAGGTGCCACACGGGGCCCGCTCCTCCTCGGGCGCTCTGGGTGAGGGTGGCAGTGGCCGGACACAGTCCTCTGCCCCAGCCCTGGCTCTGAGCGTGCCAACGTTCACCGTGTGTCATGCCGAGGCAACATCCTGCTTCCCTGATTTACACAAGGGATTGTGGGAAAAATGAAGTGTTTTACTGGGAGAAACCATCACCTGGATTGACGGCGGAAGGACCTGGAGACCGGGACCAACCCATCTTGGAAACGTCCCGCAAACCAGCAATGGGCTGACACAAGCACATGGCAGCAAACTGGACCCGCTTCCTCCTTCAGTACCCTGAGGCCCAGGACGTACACGAGGGCTCTGCAAGGTCCTAGGCTACAAATGCAGCCTCTGCATCGTGTCTGCACCAGGACAGAGCTGGAACAGTGGCTCGATGAGCACCAACGAAGGCCAAACTGGCAAGAGCCATGTCATGCCCTGTGGCTGCAGGCAGGGGCTGTGCTCCACTGGAGCTCAGCCCTCCCCTGCAGCATCACAGACACTGCCTCACTGTCACACACAGCCGCAGGACACTGCTCACCCTGTGAACAGTGGCCCATTGTGGCAGTGGACACAGTGGTCACCACCACGGCACATCAGTGCTGGGTGAGAGCACAGCGTGCACAGCCCAACGCCTTCCTAGGGGCTGGGAGTCCAAGTCAAAACCATCACCTGCAGGTTGAAATGCTGTGGCAGTAACAGGAACCAAGCCGCAACCCATGGGAAGGGAAACAGAACTCCACCATCACACCCCCTGCTCTTCAAACACTGGCAGTATTTTGTTTTTCACACAATCCCTTTGAGATGATAAACAGGATGTCACACGAGGTAGTTTAGTTATGGAAATTGAGTCAATAATGTTATCAACTATTACAAGACATTTTATAAATTGAAAGAAAACAATGAATCACAAAAGGCTTTGTTAAGGTTGATCGTCATCTGGTTTCAATTTCTGTTTCTTTTTGCCCTTGGGGGCATTTCTTCCACTGAACCATGTTGCTTCTTTCATAGACTTGTTAGAGGTCAGCTGCGCACGAGCTCTATGATTCCTTTCAATTTCGTTTTCTCAAGTGGAAGATATTGCCTGGATTGGCCTCACCAGCTTTCTGGAGGGCTGCTGAAACTCAGATCTGCAGGTCCTGGCCACTGAGAGCTGGGAACGTGGTTTTCAGCCCTGCAGACGTTTCCTGACTCGCACTCAGTGCTGGCACCAGCTGTAACTGAACCAGTGTCACTCTTCAGTCCCTTTTTCAAGTGGTTGGAGTCTACAACTTCACTGACCCATACTGATAAAGCTGTACAGACTGGAAATTAAGATACTGCAATTCATAAGCAACAAACCGAGTGCAGGAAATACTGCGACTGGCTGCCAGGGACATACTGAGAAATCCCCATTTTCCCCTTTTCCATGAGCACTCAAACATGGAAGGCAGAAGGATGAGGTAATGTGGAAATACAGACAAACCTCTCCCAGCCCTGGGAGCTGATATGCCTTCAGCAGTATCGTGAGGTTACCAAAACCTGCTCTCCCTGCAGATCCCCTTGCAATCGGTCAAACGGCAACGTGCTCCTTCGGGATGCTTCAAACATTAGAGCACACCTAAGCCTTCAGTAGGCAAACTTCCCACAAGCCAAAGCGAAAGCTTTCCCCAAAAATCTCTATATGGGCTTCATTCAGCTTTTACTGGGTCCTCCAAACAAGTCATGAAAGAAGCAACTGCTGCAACATCAAAACCAGGGTTTCTCCAGGTCACATTTTAAATACTTATCCCTGAGCTTCTGTGCATTGCAAACAACACACCGTGAACCCGGAGAAACACCACAGCTTGATACTGACATCCCATGTATTACCCTTGATTTACACATCACCTACTACTTAAAAATTAGCTTCATACTTAAACTAGTTCCCCAAGTTTCCCCCTTTCTCCTGCCCTTTATGTGGCAGGGATGATTGCCGCTTATTATCCTGAGAAATAACAACATTTTCACAGACACCAAGCTTCATAGCTTCAAATCAAAACCAAGAAAGAAGAAAGAATGAACGGTAAATAGCACATTCACAGGAGAGCTTTTTTTTTTTTTTCTTTTTTTCATTTAAAAAAAATGTAGTAAAGATAAAAGAAATTCAAGTTTCTTTAAAAAAAAGGTTGGTTTGAAGGACAAGACTAAAACTCCTTAAGCTGAGGTGGTTCTGTTCTGTGCAGACACCTGAAGAGTGAGGGCAGATCTGATGTGTGAGGCAGAGGGAGGGATGGGCAGCGAGTGGCACTGATGCGAGCTAGAGCCTTATGGGCAACTGCAGGGTGAGGGCACAAGCACCCAGGGCTCGCTGTGTGAGCAAGAGCAGCCCTGCAGACACACTGTCAGAGCGAGCAGGCCGGAGCTCTGCTCAGTCTCACGGGCTTGGTCCAAGTAACACCAGACCACCACGAAAACGGGTGCTCCTGCAGTTATCACTGCGACTGACCGCTTTGCACTGACCACCCTGGGAATGCCATGTTCTCTCTTTAGTCTTTGTGTGATGGGAGACAGCAACAGCTCAGGATTTGAGTTACAGAAGGATCCAGAGCTGCACCGTGCTGACTCAAAGCACACAGTGGCTCTGCACAGCTCTGCGGGCTAGCAGGCAGGAGATGGGAATGATGAGCACAACTGCATTATTAACAAGTAAAAAGCAGTTAATGCATATGCAAAATGGCTGGAGAGTTACCTCCTGCTGCACCCGTTTTGCCCTCCTCAGATACCTCCTGGTGTCTCTGAATGCCCTGGCTGTCCCCCAGCCCTCTCAAGGGGCTACGCATGCTGAGGACAAGGGCTCACTACTGACACACACAGTGGGGTCAAGACTCAGCAGCCTGATCCAAAGGCAGGCAGTGGAAGAAAACCCAGTTGCTTTCAAAAAGCTTTTGTTCTGGTCCCAGGAACTGGCCACTCACGCCGGCACTCAGCCCCATCAGCTGGAGCAATTTCTGCTCTGTTCTCTGCACAGGGTGACTAGTTCCAACCTGTAAAACAGCAACCAGGACACTGCAGCAGAGCCCCTCTGAATGTGTGAGCCTGAGCTCTTCAAATCTATGTCTCAAATCTCTGTTTGGATTAAAAGTAACTCTTCAGCCTTCTACCTGCACAAATGCTATGAAGGAGAGGAGGGGGTCAGTCAGCCAATTTATCTTTCAAATCGGGGATAAAAATTGACTTGTCATGGCAGAAAATTCTACCAAAGACTATTATTGTTGATTGATTCCTCTATGACAGAAGGTCAGATAAGCAAGAGCAGATAGATACCAAAGATAATGAACTTACCCCTACTAGCATTAAGCACAAATAAAATATGAGTCCCTGTAAACGGAATGTTACGTGAAGAATGGAACGAAAATTCCAACCTTTCCAGGGTGTCCTTCAAACCAAATTCACAAATACATCTAGTGACTGACCTAATGTCTCTACGTCTCTAGCTACATTCCTACCTTCTCATAATACCTGAGTTTGCAATGCAACACATTCACTTTACCCTGTTTAAAAAATACAAGTCGTTAGAGGACTTGGTGCAGAAGATATTAAGAATGACTGTCCGGTGAGCTAGATTCTGGTTCGATACTTCAGCTTCTTCCTTACTTGTCAGTTTAGCAAGGCTTTTCTACTCCCTACAACAAATGGGTTATTTGGTAACATGCTTCTGCCAATCAACCTTTGCAAAATTTGCTTCCTACAACAGCAAGTAGAACATTCTTGTCCATTCATCATCAGAAATGAATTTAGGGTTTTTTTGTTGTTGGTACAGCATTAGTCGTGGGAGTCCTTTTTGGATAAACACAGAGTATCTAACAGATTATTGTTGTTGGATATTTGGCAGTGTGATGACCACTTTTATGTACACTAATTAAAACAAACTCTTATTCACCAACAGATCATCATAATTCAATAACTGCAGAATAGAATTACTCCTATGCAATTGTAACAATTCCTTGAGTGTATAAAACAGTGAGCCAGAAGATAACCCGTAATAAAAAGATCATACCAAGCTATTTGGAAATTAAACTTAAAAGCTGAGAAACACTTCCTAACTTACAAACAGATATACTAACATCTTCCCATTTACACTTGAGGTATGTATGCAGAAGGCTTTCCTGAGAAATACACACTTGTCCCATTTGACAGTCGGAAAGTAAATGAGATTCACGGAACCACCTTTGGATTGTGGAGCTTTGTGAAGCTGAACTGCTGCTGGGCCCAGCAGCTCTTACCCGTAACATCCTATTTAAATAATGAAAAATGAGCAGCTAGTGGACTTTTAGGAAAGGGAAATCATCAAGCTGGAAGATGCACAAGCGGGATTGCTGCTGTGGGTCCTGGGTGAGACCACGGCTGCTGACTAAGTGAGAGTTGTACCAAGCCAGTGGGCCACAGCATCTCTTGGGCTGCAACCAAGGGAGCACCCGCTGGGTGAAAGGGAAAGAAAGACAACTTTGGTGAATGAGGTTTTTCTCCTGTTCACCATCACATTCATCTCACAGCAGCTTTAGTACCTCTGAGCAGTACTCACTTTGTGCCTTCATCAGCACAAGACAAAAAGGTAGCAACTGGTCCCTCTTACCCTGAAGAAACAGAAGTTGATTCTCAAAGTGTTTTTAAAACAGCATTCAAACATTTGTTGATGAACACTCTTGCTACATCAGATTCATATCTAAGGACACAGGGAAGGAAATCCAGCCAGGGCAACCCAGCTGCCTAGGAGAGTGACTGAGTCTTTGAACGTTAATTCTGAATGAAGGAGATGAGAATAAGGTGTCTCATCCAATCTCACCACCACCACCACGAGCTGGAAGCTATGATGTTACCCATGAGAATACCCAAGTTTAGAAAACAACAGCACTTAGCAATTGCTCGAGCAGCTAACCAGTTGTGATTAACCCAGCTCTCCGTGCAGTGGAGTGGTGTGGAGGCTGTGAGATGGAAAATCCAAGCCTTGCAACACTTAGGACAGAACAGTTTACCAAGTACAGCATTAATAGCATTTTCCTGGTAGAAGGCATTCCACAAGCAGCAAAACAGTCCTGGCAGGATATGAGTATGGATTATGCATTCCCCGAGTCCAGCAGAGAAAGCCATATCAGAGAACACTGGAGTCCCTTGCCCCATTACACAGGTCACACTGAACCACAGGGTACATTAACTGTTGCCAGAAACAGTCTGGGACTGCTGCAATTCAGAAGCCTCCCGAGTAGTCAGATACCGCTCTGGAGGAACATGCTAAAAGGGGCAATCCTGCCTCTTCTCTAAGTAGTGTTTTCCTGCTTTTGTGAGCCTAAAATGGATGTTAAGGAAGTGACAAGAAATTACTTACAGTTCTCTAGCAACAACAGTACCTTTGTATAACGCCAGGAGCCTGCTATGACCTGCAGCAACGCAGTTTCAGCTGAATGGAGAGGTGATGCAGCAACAGTGAGAGGCCAGTGGGTTAGGCTGGGGCTGGGGCAGAGCCCACTCCTGCAGCTCTCAGGAGGTGACTGAGCCCCTCGCAGCTTGGGAATATTATGATCCTGCTGGGACAGGATTCAGGGAAACTGCAGGAACTAAACCTGCATCTGAAAACTGCCAGGGGGAAAGGAAACCAACTGGCTAGGGAGACCTTTCCTTCTTCTCCACTTCTTGCCTTTTAAAAATCATTATTATATTTAAAGATAAAAAGCTTGGCACTTCTCTAACACCCACTTCTCCAAAATCATCCATCTGGGACACTAACAGGTCTGTCAGTGCAGTGAGGCCATTTGCTCTCTACAACAAACGCTTTCGGATACAAATCATGGAAAGAGCAGTGCACAAACAGCATCTTCTCCTTGAGGTAGTCTTAGTCATCTTGGTCCCGAGCCCCCAAATACAAAAGAACTAACCCTAACAAACACTGTAACATTAAACATCTTCACATTCTGTAAACCGCTGGAGAATGCATCTGCTGCATTCATACAGAACCATGTGCATCGTGTTGAAGATCATACATTCAACTCTGTCGTGAAATAAATATATAGGAAAAAGAGAAAAAAAAAAAAACAAAAAAAAACCCAAACAAAAAAAGATTCTTGCTACAACAGCAGGGACACCGCTGCCCTGTCTCCTGCCTGGATCGCGTTTGCCCCTCTCCCGGGGTGAGCCAGCTCCCTGCCCGAAGCACAGTGTAAACCACTGGCCTGGCTGAGCTGGGCTCACTCTTTGCTCACACTCGTCTTGCAGGAATGTAGAACAGCCTTAAACAGGAGAGGCAGCTGCTCCAGGGGAACATTCACCATTTTTCCTGGTAAGAGAAAAACCAGAATTAGCAGCCACTCCTGAATCAGATTTCAGAGACACCTAAGCCAGCAAGGCTAGCAATGGTTTTACCTTGAACCTCTCAGAGAAACAGTTAATCATCCTACCGCTACATTAGACATTTGATATGCATTTGGACACAACAGGATTTATTATTTACTGAAGAGAAAGCAAAATAAATGGTCAAAGTCAGATCAAAATGATTTCTCCACAATGGAGCAGTATTTATAGAAACTGGGAAAGACTAAATCCCGTCTCTCCTCAAACTCCCTTGTCGATCTCAATGAGTAAATTATGAGAGCTACTCTGATTATTATCTTGTTCATTACGACAGAGTAGGATGAAGCATACAGAGCCTTGACACAGGGAGGCAAGTATCTCCCTTTGCCATAACATTCAGGAACAAACAATGTTTTAGTAACACCAGACCTTGTAGACCTAATTAGTGATACAACTGCATTTGAAAGTTCACCTGCGTATTTCAGAGGTCCAGATGAGCTGAAACCTAGGGGTTACACTGCGGGTCTGCCCACTGCTCTCTCTACCATCTGCTCCATAATTAAGCACCATTTCAGGGCTCTCTGTTTCTTATTACTACTCAAATCTGGATTGCACCCTTTTAAGGCAAAATGCCTCTGATCTGGGATTGAAAGGAAGAAAATAAAAGGAGAACCCCCCACAGTACTTAAAGGGCAGCAGGTCAGAGCAAGGCATGTCTTCTTGGAGCAGGACGTAACACTGCATCTGCCAGCATTACAAGGACAGCTTGCAAAGAGCCAGTCTGGCTGGGTGAGCTAGAGGTGACGGGAGATGGGCTTAAAGGTGGTGAGGAACTGTGGTAGAAGAAGATCCCCCACACACATCCTCCAAAGTTGGCAAGATTTTCACTGTCACAAATTGTTTTCCTTCAAAAGAAGCAACTTTCATAACTTGCACATGATCCCATGGGAAAGGAGCTCAAAAAGTTACCTGCAATATATCGTATCTCTGGCAAACACATCATTAAATCCGGAAAACGGTTTGGCTGGTGTGGATATTTGTACTCTGTGAAGTCCTGGCAAACATACCAGTACCGCTTATTCAGCTGCTCCAGTTGGGATGCATTGGTCAAACCCCTGATGTCTGAAAGGGAATACAATTAGAGCAATGAATGAAAACATGACAAAAACATCCTAGAAGAGCAGCAGCCTTGCAATTACTGCCATTTCCTCAGGAAAGACAGACCGCTTTCTATAACTCTAAGGTGTGTCCCTGCTTCAGAGACTGCCCAGTTAGACAACTACTAGGATTCCCATCTCCCCTCCTAGTGTGCCTGCATCGTGTATGCGTCTTTAGACCTATGCCTGGGCACAGGATTTCCTTCCAGAGAGGGCCAGGATAGGAACAGCTACAGTCTTAAGCTGCTCATCTGCAGAGCTCAACAAAAGCATTCGGAGATAACAGCTCCAGCAACCTTAAATCCCCATCTGCCTGGGGTAAAGCAGCTGTATGTCAAGGTTTAGTCCTCACAGCAGATTCAGCGTAACACTTCCTCAGACAGAAACATGTTGATTTTAGCTATATCATCTTGGCTGAGGAAAGCACTCAACTCTATAATTCAAGTTATCATCATATTTCTCCCCATCTGTTTATGAATTATGTCATATGAGCTTTATAAACTTGTCAACTTCTTCTTTTCAAATTTAGCTTTGCCAATGTCAGGCAACATACACAGAGGAAAAATGGGCATTTCCAAGCTATCGAACTGGCAGGAAGTACAACTGCCACCCTTCAGTGTGATCAACAGCATCGGCACACTGCTGGGAGTCCTGGGAAGGATCCAGTGCCATGGAGCAAGGAACCTGCAGACCCTCGGTACAGACTCATACTGTAAGACCATCTGACGGAAGAGGCATTTAGCTACTGCCCAAAAGCTGACTTTTAAAAACAATTCTCAGGTATTTCACATAAAAAATTGCAAACTTCAACTAAAAATAAAAGAAGACAGGAAATTAATGAAAATACATTTTGGAAAACAATGGAGACAGCTCGAGAAGTGCATTATCCAGTGTCAGGAAACTGCCCAGGGAAGCAAACCGGAACCTCAGCCCAGCACAGATTGAAGCGTCAGCACTATCTCCTGCTGGAAATGAGTGGGGGAGGAGAGAGCCCGCAGCACATTTTTACAGACTGCAACTATCTTTCACACTACAAATGACGTTGGGGACATTTATTTCCAAAATCACGGCTGAACACCATCCATTGAGCTTTGCATCTCGACAGTTCTTTTCTTTTACAACATGAAGAAATGTTAACACTGGGCCACAACGAATGACCAGCAAGCAGTGGATTGAGTCAATGTGCAAGAGTGGAGACAGGGATAGGCACTTCTGAGGAACAAACACAATCTATTCTAAACTATTCCAGCCCTCTACAGCTGTTAGGCACCAACCAGGATCTTCTCACATGCATGGATTTTGAAATGGCCAGAGTCTTGCAGCAGCCTGGACTGCCAGCTTTAATACCCCGGTTAGTCAACAGTCCCTTCTTAGGCTGAATTCATTGCCTGCACATAAGCACTTCATTTGTGATTACTTTTCCCTGTGAAGAGTTAGCATTAGGTGAAGCATCTAAACAATAGGAAGGCAGCTAGGTGACCTAAGTATATATCCTGAAGGTATTTTACATAGCCAGAAAAGCTTGGAACAAATACATTTTCTAGTTGGGAATATTCGAAAGCTTGTTATGCAAACAGCCAACATTTACTTCAGGAAAAGAAAGTGATACCAATTAACTGGTTTTAAAATATCATTCAGTTAACGGCTAAACAGTTATCGAAAGCAGTAACACTTTTAGATGAAAAGTCTGTTAGCAGCTGGTAAGTCACTGAAACCTTACCCAGAAAGGTTTCACCAGTGTCCCTGCTCTGTTCTTATCATAGTATTGGTACCCTTGGTACATACGTAAAATAACACACTTATCATGCTTGGTCCCTGCATTTAAAGGCAATAAAAATTGTCTAAGCAAATGAATTCTTTCACTTCCAGGATTTCTTCAGGTGGATACCCAAGTATCCTACTCTGTGTGAGTATGGTCTACATAATGGCAAACATAGAGATTTGAGAGCTTGAGTCTCTTCATTGAACTCAGATCCCTTCCTCTCATCCTCATCAGGGAAGCAAAGACTGCTCAGACTGTTACAGAGAATTTCTCCACTGGGGCAAATACCTCCACTTCATGGACTCACCTTGATTTAGGAAGTTAATGGCTTTCATACACGCATACTCCTCATTGCTGACCTTCAACTGGTTAAATTTGCGAAAGAGGTAGATCAAGCGCTCCATCACCTCCATCCCCTCTTCACTGAATCTGTAGGACAGAGATCACACATTAATATATACAGGACAGAGTCCATACAATAAAGGCAAGAAGCTTACTAAAGTAACTCCAGAGACTTCAATATCTTCAAAGAGACTTTGACAAAATCTGTCATGAAAACTGCCCAAAGGCTGCTGGCACCACTATTAAAGTAGAAGTAAGAAGGAAAATTACTCTCACAGACACGACTGCTATTGACATTTTAGCAAAAACCATCTCTTGGTGATTCAGTTCATCACCATCCTGCTCTGACAGAGGAAAAGGTTTGATAGAGCCAGAAATCTGCACAAACTGCTTTCATGCTTGCATGCACATTGCTTTGCCTCTCTATGCTTTATTTCCCCACATTTCAGTGAGGATTGTGCCCCTCCTAGGCTTCTCTGGTGATACAGCACTGCAGAAACACGGAGCCCAGATCGCGCTGCACAGATACTGCTTCCCAGAACAAAGTCTGTTTCCAATGGGAAAAGTGTCTACAATTTCCTGTATCTATAGTGTGCTGCTGGAAATAGCCTTGTTTTAACACTGAGGAATTACACTGGCCCATGTGCAACAAGTGGCACACACTTCATTTATCTGACAGACAGGTGAGGAAGCTCATGTCCTGAAAATTCCCAGGAGTGACGCACAGAGATCCTGCCCTTCCACACAGCCTGTTCATTCTGGTTTGCTCATTTTCCTCAGCTGAGAGCTTCTGGGGTGAGACATAGTGCAGAAAGGCTGGGATCCTTCTCACAAGTACAAATATACATGAAACAACAACTGACCAGTGTTAAAGGAAGTGGAACTGCAGGGGATGGCCTAAGGTTGAATTGTGCAGTCTAAGGAATGCATGCTGCTGCTTCCTAAGCTTTCCCCATCAAATAGGATTCATTGCACTTAATTAATGTACATCAAAACGCAAGCAGGAAAGCACTGCTGCTAGTGCCACTGTCAGGGATCCTCCCACGATCCGTACAAGCCATGGAGCACCTCAGCAGGTTGAGCTACATTCATTTCTGATTCTGTGCTGTTTGCTGAAAACAAGCTGCTGTTTCTCCTCAATGTGCACACTTGCAAAGGGAACCCAGTGAGCGATGGGCAGGAGAGAGTGCATTGAGGGACAGGGAATGCAGATCTTTCCAAAATCTCCTGGGAATTGCATAATGGAGGTTTTGCAGGTGCAGAATGAGGTCCTCCTGGTGATGGGGGTGCCAGGCTGCTTCTTCAGGAGTGATGCCCCATGTGTGCACCATGATAAAGCCATGGTGTAAGTGGAGCTGGAGGGAGCAGACTGCTGCCGGTGCCTGCAGACACGATCCAGGACCATCCCACACGTGCCAACAGCCAGAACAGCCTCTTGGAAACACATCTCACAGTGATACCCCGGTTTCAAAGACACCACATATTGCAAAAATGCTCAGAAGTGGGACAGAAGTGTTCAGGGAAGCTTCAGCTGCGCTCTGGCATTGTACAGCACAAAGAATACGAGCACAACCAGAAAGCCATCTTTGAATAGAACAAAAATAGAACCTTTTTCACTGAAGAATACCTTATTTTGGCATGCGTGTTTGTTTACTTCAAAGTTATTTGTAAAATGCATGGTGGAGTTTGACCTCAGAGAAGTGAAAACAAGCTGTCTGAACCGCAGGTCACTTCTTCAAGAAAGCAATATTGTAAGTGATGAAAGCCTCGTCGGCTAATCTAAAGTTGTACAAGTTTTCTTGCTCTCAAGTTGACATTAAAAATCTTGCAGGTGCAAGATTGCAAAGCTCAAGAAGTTAATGAGCACAAAGACCACTCAGTTGTGTGTTGGGTTTAATTGTTTTTAGAGCATGCACATTTTTACCAGCCACTCATCACTTCATAAATCCAGGAGAGCTCTTCTCTCACTCCTGCAGTTCAACTGTCTCACTTTTCTGTGCATACTTTCCTCCCCCTTTCAAACAAAGCTGTTCTGTTTTTCACAGCCCTATTTCTTCTCGAGGACTGACTCCTCCACACACTTCTCCTCGCAGTTTACACCAGGCAAGTTTCTGGCTGGGAGTTATCGGGATCAGCTGGGGAGGAGGGGGAAGGGAAGCGCTATCAGGAGTGCTGGGGGAGGTCAGGAATCTATTCATTTCATATTCATCTCCAGAAAAACAGCACAATAAAAGAAAACATTTGATGTAGCAGACAAACAGAACATTTAGCCAGCTGTTAGAAGTGACTAAAACACAGGGGCTGGGGAGCTCACCCTATGCTTTCATTGGTCACCCAACTAAGCATTAGCATTGCTCCCATCATTTTTCTAAGAACAAGAATTAACCCCGAAGTACCAGACTATGGCAGCTCAGTGAGACGACTTCACCCAGCTGTGAGATGTAATGAACTTCTGTTTGCAGTCATTACTGATCAATGCCAGAGGAAATGGGGCTCTTTGAGAAAGCCCATGAGTCAGACACCTCTCTGAAAGAGCCCCTCTCAAATCCAAAGGGATCAGCTCCTCCACAAGTGTATCGGACAGAAGTCCGATACTCATGAACTATCCCACTGCCACCTGCAGACAGTCAAGCTATGGCTGAACCACCATAAAGACAACTGGGACAGAGCCATGCAGCCCGAGACCCCTCACCTGTGCAACTTTCCACTACATGGCTTTTTTGGTGTGCGTTTTCCTATGTCACAATGACAATTAATGATACTTGAAAAGCTAAATCAGAAGAAGAGACTCCAGAAACATTACACTCCCAAGATCACCTATTTTCATCCATGTGCACAGATCTTCTCTGAAGGACTTTCGAGGCGACCAGCTCTGAATTGCTGGTTTCTGAAGGGCGAGGATTTGTCCTTTGTCTTCTTGTCTTACTCTCGCTTGTATTTATCACAAATCCAAAATGAAAACAAACACTTCTCTTTTGAGGCTCTGACCAGGATAGCAGGAACAAAAGGACAGCTGAATGCAGGAACAAGTGTTATTGTGGTTTTCTATGACCCTTACTGTTCCTTACAGGAGCAGCACCAGATGCACGATGAATGGCCAGGCAGAACAGCGCTGGGAAGGAACCTGCCCCAGGAAATGAGCCAGCTGGGTCCAGCTCTTGGCTTCTCCACTCCTCCACCATGTTCTCAGCCAGCCAGGCCCTCTGAGTGTTGAAACAGATGCACAAAGGAACCTCGAAGATCCATTAAGATCCTGTGATGGCTGAGGACCACAGCAGTGTTTTAAATCTCTGCTCATCAAACACTTACATCGCTTGGTGAGTTGTGCAATATCACCATACCTAGCAAGGGCAGAGTGCAGGGTGGGCAGCAGCTTCCACAAACCCTGCCTATTCTGCCATAATAATGTGAGATTGTGAGTCTGCGACCAGAAGGAGGATCTGTCTGGCACCAAGACTGCAAAACCCCCACCCAAACCAAAAAACAACACCCTGACCAAAATGATAAATGAAAAGCAGGTTCCTCAAAGCATCAGCCAGTAAATACTATGGAAAAAACCAAGAGCTAAGTTGCAACATCTTTTAAATTTATGTAATCAAAACAAAGAAACAGCAATTAATAATGAACACTTTGATAATGCAGACAACCAGCTTTGAGAACAACTTTTCCACTCGTCCAAAGGGTTTTAAATAAGACCTTCCGTCCTGAATCTCAGGATTACCCAAAGTGTTGGTTAGTTTTACCCTCCTCATGAAAAAGGCAGGTCACAGGGCTGTGCTGGAGGACAGCAGCATTGCTACAGGAAATTCAAACAGCATCATGTACCTTCCCCTGCAGAAGGGAGTTTTGACTCAATACTGACTAACCATGGCATATTTTCTAAGCCTGGAACATCCGTTCCCTAAAAATACAAAAGGAAAACAGCTGCACGTGAAGTGACCTGTGCTGGGAGAGGTCACAGGGCACCCACCATCTCCTTCAGCTCTAGATCTCACTCCCTTACCCACAGACTCAGCCTGGCATCTCACCTGTGCAGCTCATCATCAGAAGGAGAATATTTGGAGGTGACATCTGCAAGGTCACCAAAGATCTGCTTGCTGTAAACAGTCAGCGAGGAGAGCAGGATGAGCTCCTGCCACGTAGAGCTGAGCAGGCAGGTATAGTCCTTGATGGAGAGTTCGCAGAAGAATGGCAGCTTCTTGATCCAAGCAATCTGCCTGAAAAGCAATTCATCCGCCAGACGACACAACAACGCAAACAGCTCTGCCTGAGTCACTTTATACCTGCAGGCACAGTTAATATGAAGGCATAAAAACTATTAAAAACATTGAATGACATCATTTGACCAGGCACTTAAAAAGCAAGCCAGAATCCCACAGGAATTCATGTCTAAGTGCTCAGTGTGCCAGTTCCCAGGGTGTTGGAGGAGCTGTGATGGTCAGCACCCATCCTGCCCAGCTGAGGGCTGCCAGAGGAGCCACCCCAACTGCTGGGGTCACCCAGCCCACCAGCACCCAGCCTCAGAGAGCCCTGCAGCTCTCACTAACGAACAGAATACCCAGCTTTTTTCCACCTATGTGTATTTTGCCAGCTACCGTGATTACTACCAGGCCTTCTGTATAGTTAATGCAGTCTCAGGGCTGAAACCCACCGAACTCCATTCCTGCGCAGTCTCAGCCTGGCCACGTGGCCTGGAACCCCACACATGATCTGTGCATGCCAGCTCCAGCCCCAGGCAAGGGCACAGGGCATGCACAGGTTGGGGTAAGGTTTGCTGCTTGCACTGCGGCTACATCTTCTCCCAGAAGACATGGTCCCTGTGCTGATCAAGCCGTGAACGCATGCACCCAGCAGCCCCCTCGCTGTCAGCAGCCCCTGTGTGTGCAGGCAGAGAGAGCCAGACCAACAGGACATCCAGGAGCACACAGCTCTGGGCAGCCTCTTGCACCCACACCGTGCACACTCACCCGTCCTCAATGAGCATCGGCGTGCCGAGCGGCTCCAGGTCCTCCGCTGACACCAACTGATTGATAAGACTGTGCGACTGGGGGTCTAGGCTGCGCGTCTGGGGGGGCATCAGGGCCGAGTGAGCAGAATAGCTAAAAAGGTGCGGGAGGTACTGATAGTGCGTGGACACCGGTGTCCCGATATATTGATCCCTGAGCGCAGCGAATCCATTCAGTTCCACGGACCTACTGGAAAAGGAAAAGCTTTTTAATATACCCCCCAAATTCCACTCAATTCACTAAAAGGTTGTATTTAGCTCCATCAGAAATGTTAATAAAAATATGGGAAGAAAACAGAATGGGAAATGCCTTTGTATTTAAACTTACATTGGGAATAATTTAGAGTGTGCAGACCAAACACCTTATATTTGTCTGGCTCTATGAGCAGCCATTCAGATTAACAAAGCATTTCCACCCAGCTTCCTTAAAGGCCAGAATTTAGGATTGTAAACTAAGTATTTACACAGGCAGTTAACACAAATATCTCCCAGTTTAAGGTGCAACTGAAAGCAGATGGAATGCAAGTCGGAGATGCTCGCTGTGTTTACAATTGAAGGCTGTATCAGGAGGCTGGCACTAACAGTAACTGACGTTAATATCACACCATTAATTAGTAACCTAAATGGAGTAATTTATGTTCAAAATCTGAGCACAGTGCAGAAAAAGAGCTTATTCAGAATGAGCAGTGAAAGGTAACCAAGTTCCCATGACCTGCAGAAAAGACTATCAGTACAAATTAAGAGATATACTTTGAATATGATTTCTTTTTTTGCCTTCTTTTACATTTGCTCATGAAGGTTTCACCTCTCAGTTCAATTCTTTTTAATCCAGTGGCTGTCTTAAAACACAATTAGAGATGTAAGAATCAGGGAAAGACAGCCGAGACTACTGCCATAGTGAATTTTTCCTGGAGTCATTCCCACCTTGAAGATGGAGTAGAAACGGGTGAAGGCTGGTTGCTCTCAGAAACTCCATTTCCAGGGGAACTATGGTCACTGTCTCCGTTGTTGCTCCATGACATGTTTGCTTCTCCCTCAAATTCTTGCCCAGACATAATTCTCTCAATCTCTTCCTCTGATATCTGTCAAGCACAGCATCATTATGGTTACTTCAGCTGAGAAAAAGAACAAGGTAGAAGCTCTGTATGCAAACACCTTGACTGTATGGACACATCCACCAGAGACGAAATCACCCCAATACCAGGAGAAATGTTTTGCCATTTCTTTATATTTAACAACATACATGAAAAATTCTATTTGCAGCTTATTGTGGTGACCTCCCGCAGAACAATTTAAGTGATGATAACACAGTAGCAGGAATGGACACATGAAAAGATGTCAAACATATACAGCAACAAGCCGTAAATCAGCCGCTGTCACACAGTGAAAAACCTGGGAGTAATCGAGGCCAGTTCATGGGGAACATCACTCAGTAGAGGCAGAGGTAAAGGCAAGCAGAAAGTGGGGTAGGCTCTGGTGTGATAAAGCAACTGAGAGATGCAAGGTGACATACACAAAATCAGTCAGGAAAACATTTTCAGGGAATCACTGTTCCCTGTTTTTCCCCAGAGAAGAGCCAGGTGGCACCCAAAGTAATCAAGTATCTAATACTTAAAACAAGTACTGGAGAGTGATGTATGTGAAGCTAAAATAGACTGGAGAAAGAAAAAATCAGTTCACCGAAGTATAAAGTTTCAACTGGAGAAACACTGCACGAGTAGTGGGATAAATGTAACATAAAAGTTGTGGGGCTCTCTTAGTTAATTCTGTGCAATCCCTTTGCGAGGCTGTCACAAATATGGAAAGCCCGTCAGTTAACATGTGCAAGACAGTGCAGTACACTCCGAACATCATTTTCAACAGCCAGACACTGCTCACAGGGCACTTAAAATTGTTACCTGGCCAGAAATGAAATGTTCACTCTTCAGCTTTAACCAGGATCTAATGATGTTATAAATATGTTTGCAAACAGCAGAAGATGCTCTAGCATTAGAGACTTTTTTACTGTTTGAGCTAGGCTCTCTCTGATGATGACCACAGGCATGGCTACACTGGCTGATTCTTGCCTTTCTCTTAGGCCACTATGAAGGATCTTATTGAGCAAGCAGTGTGTCTGTCCGCTTGGCTTCTCACGGTTTGGTTTTGGGCTGAGGTGATCAGCCTTTTCACAGGCACACAGAGCCACAGAAAATGCTTTCAGTGTTATTTCTATTTTATTAAAATAAATAGTAAAGGCCTAAAAGACCTCTCTCTCTTCTAGAAGCAAGCTGGAAATGGCCATCATTTCTCATGCGTACAGTACAAGCCGTTTGGCTGAATTACCTCGTGCTTTATAAGACATCTCCAGACAAGCTGTGCCATCAATCAGTGAGACATTTACCGGGTGCCCTGCTTGCAACAACTGAAGGAATTTCAGCAGGCAGCCCCTGAGATTTACTGGGAGCTGTGGAGCCGTCCTTGTGCAGCTCACAAAGGACAGAGCACCTCGAACCTGCCTGTGCATCCACACAGGCACCTGGGACTGCTCCGGGGACAAGCAAGTGCCAAGCTTTATTTACAGATCTACAGTTCATGATGTATTTCTAATGCTCGTGGAGAGCCAAAGCGCTGCTATGCCAGCAGGAGGCACAGCATGGCTGAGAAAGGCTCCATCAAATCATCCCAAGGTGCTGCCACACAAGAGGAGCTGTGTGCCAAGGCCAAGAGAGTAAAAGCTGAAGGGAACCATGGAGAACAGCTGGACATGCTCACCTGGACAGGTCCAATGCTTTTGTTTCTGCCTCCTGGCATGCCATCTTCTCTGATTGCTGAAAAAAAACAAGCAAACCCAGGTGAGGAAGGCTACTGTTTGGCTCTTGGTGAGGAATGCTTCTGTTGGGTATTCCAGAAGTACAGAAGAAGGTATCTACTGTTTTGAGGAAAAAATATTTGTGCCTCAAAAGATTCATTTTATCAAAGCAGTTTACACAGAAACCTCCAATGCTTTTCAGGGCACTGGAGAGATCGAGCTGTACATGTCACAATCCTCAGTCTAACAGCATAAACACATCGAGAGAGCCACAGGCAATACTCAGGGAGTTTAGTTTTTTCATGTGATCCATGAGTGACAGCTAATGAAGGAATAGCAATTCTTTAACGCAATTAATTCCAGCATAATTTGAGAAATGGCACATGGAAAGCAACCCTGCTTCACCCTGGAGATAACCCAGTAAATGCCCCCAACAGCTAGAAAAGTACATGTGAACGCCGGCCTTCCGAACTGCACTGCCTACAGTGAACCACCACGAGCCAGACTCCACCTGGGGAGACATGAACCAGTGCTGCAGCAACACAGAGATAAAGCACCTCACTGGTAACTACTAACACTGCTGTCACTTCAGAGAGTCAGATCTCTATGGCTGTCACAGAAAATGAAGGGGAGATTTTACCCTGCTGGCTGCACACAAAGCCATCACTGAGCATTCCAGTTACTAGACCAAGCTCTGCAGTTTCATTTCAGAAGGGCAGCCCAGTTTCTCAATAGAGCAGCAGCATTTTTGAAGCTCTTTAAACAGTTTCCAAGGAATTTCAATGAAGTCCAATTAAGGGGATTATCCTGGAGATGCTTCTCCACCTTCCTTTTCCCTCTGCTTTTAACTTTATTGGCAGAGCAGCTCTGCAGAAGCCGACAGCACTCGAGGACCAGCCCCGCTCCTGGTGTGCTGCCTCTCCCGGGCCAGGTCCCCCTGTTTATCAGGTCCCAATCTCTTTCCCACCATGACCTGGCCAGACTTGGCAGGAGGCTCTCCCCAGCTGCACGGTGACCTTGCTGCTGCTGGCTGGCCTGGCCCCGCTTGGCACACGGGGCTGCAGGAGGCCCTCCCAAAGCAGAAAATGACACAAAATGTAAGGAAAAAATTGTCTGTTGTTTGATTTTAGATACCCTCAGCTTAAATCACCCTCATCTGCGCCTGCAGCTCAGGGATTACACACATTCAGCTAATACAATCGCAGCAAGGCAGAGCTACACACATCTCCACTTGTACCAAAACTGTGTTTTCGTGCATCACAACCCCCTCATCAAAGAGTGCACATCACTACAGAGTGCTTGATGATTAACAACGATCCCTGTGGCACCTTTAAACAACACTTTATGAGATCAGTAGTACAGTTTTAATCCTTCTATCGCAAACTTTATCATCTCCATGCAGCATCAAGTAGTTTTATTTAAAATGCCAGGCAGCATTCAGTAAGCAAACTGGAGAAGCCACAAACACAAGATAGAAACCAACTGTGGTTACCTTTTCTAACACACAAATCTCTTAAGATACAGCAAGACAACAAGGTCTTTTTAATAAACACGGCTGTTCTATGAAAGCTCTTTCCAAAAAAACATTAGTTTCTCAAGGAAAGCAAAGGGGCTGATATCAAACTGAGCTGCCCCAGTTACCTCTCTGTTACTCCCTTTAGGGTATTTTTTAACATAACGGACCTACAGTAACTGTTTTCCAATTCTGGGGGGGGATTTGTCTACTTTTCCAAGATATTTTATTGCTAATTGTGATTCTCAAAGCTTTTCAGCTAACGGCATTATGAGCAACGGATGTTAAATTGTCTTGATCTTTTGATTTCCAGCTGCTATCGAAGAGCGAAGAAGGGCGGACTCCGGGCCAGCAGGTGGCGCTCTGCCCCCGCGGGTGAGCCGCGCCCGCCGGTACCGGGGCGCCTGCTGCCGGCAGCGGACGCGCCAGCGCGGGCAGGGACCGGGCAGGGACCGGGCAGGGACCGGGCAGCGAGCGATGGGGCTTACAAAACCCCAAACACACCCCCCCCCCGAGCGGTAGGATCCAGGAGGCGCGGAGCAGTTCACGCTGCAGACCCTTAGGATACACGAAGCCAGCCAGGTTCTGGCCGCCCGGAGCTGCGGTCCCCAGCAAGTGGAACTCCCAGAAATCATTTGTAATCAAAGCGGTCAGGAGATAAGCTTTCCATCTCAGCCCCAAGATACCCTTCCTAAGAAAGATCCTGGTGGATTTGCAGTAAATTGATGGAAGTTTTAGCGCTTTTGACAGGCGGCTTTCACATGAAGGATGACACTGAAGGCATCAATAGCTACATTTAAAAAACATGAGATGACATCTTTGTTTAGTGGTCCCTCTCGCCACCCCACCAGCTCATCCAGGAGGGAAGGAAGGAGCACAACCAGCTACGGTACTATGGCAGCACACACTGCTGCTCCAGCTCCAGTGAGTAACCATTAAACGAACAAATCTCTGCTTCAGTGGGTAACAACAATTCTCGAGACTAAAAAGCCAACAGATTGGAGTGAAGAGTCTATCCCAGTCTATTTTTTATTACTAATTTCTGAGCTAATAAAGATTTTCCATCCTGAAGATGATACTGTACCCTTTCGTCACTCTGCACACATGGAGACTAAGGGGTGGCTGTCCCTATCCCAGATCACATCTGCTCCTCAGCAACCTCATAGTTGGCAAAACAACCTTCGGCATTCCCAACCCCACACCACTGTGCCTCATCATCCAGAGAAAGGTGGCATAACTGGGGAGCAGCTGCAGGTCGAAGCTCCCACAATAAAAAAGTAAATCCGACTCAGATCTCTTGGCATTTTAAAAGCCTATTTAAATGCACCGATTTTTGTATATTGAGGTATAAAAATAGTATATTAGTATATTGAGGTATAAAAATAGTGACCATTTTGATCAGGGCAAATGCAAGGTCAGATGTTAGGAAGGAGAGTAAGTCACCTTTCTTGAAAAAAGGGATCACAATGATCAAATATTTATACATGTCTTCAAATCATACAGATCTTTCTCCAATACAGTAACACATTAGTCCAGGAAGAATTTTTCACCCATGTCTAATTTTGCCGAAGCTTCTCTTTTTCTCGTGCAGAATTTGAGAGGCAGAGCACAGTACAGAATGCAGCTGAGGCCGGGCAGCTCACATTGCTAACACAGGCCCCAACCTGTACCCTCCCCTATAAAAAGCCAGGTGTTCTTTACCTTTCCGGTTCATCCCCATCTGGAGGCATTTGAGCAGGCGGCAGTACTGGCATCTGTTGCGCTGTTTGCGTGACATGACACAGTTCTTGTCCCGACTGCATCTGTAAACCCGCTTGTTGCAGATGCTCCTTTTGAAGAACCCCTTGCAGCCCTCGCAGGAGATGATCCCATAGTGCAGCCCCGTCGCCCTGTCCCCGCAGATCAGGCAGGTTCGCTGATCCACCCGCTCATCTGCAAGAGAAGAGGAAAGGCTTTGTGGTCAACAGAGCAGTTTCACTGAGAGATCAGAAACGCTCCTGAGGGGACTGGGAAAGGCACGCTGTGGTCTGCCTGGATAGACATTCCCAAAGCAGAGCATGGCACAGAACCCCAGGCTCGCAAGCCTGGCCAGAGGCACCAGCTCTGTGCCTCTGGTGAGGAGTAAAGGCTTCCCACCACCTTTAGTTTGGGAAACAAAGTGCTGTTTAGATCGTGAGGAGCACACTACAGTCATAAGAGGCCACACTGCTGCCAATGCCTGCTCCTGCACAGATCAGGGTCTCCTCCCTCCATCGGCAGCAGGTCAAACCCTGCCACCCAGGGGACAAATGTGGCTTCCCTGACATACCCCGTGTATTCCCTTAACAAAGAGTAGAGAGGAGAGTAAAGAAATTGATGCTGTTTTCTCATCAGCATGGCACAAGCATGCTGTGCTACCCCAGAAGTTTATTCCCAACATACAGGTTTATCTCTGGATGTCACTCTTGGTGCCCCGTGGTGCTGGCACCGACTGTAGATATCCTGTAGGGAACCCCCTGAATTTCTGTTAGGTCAGTTTGATGAAGCAGCAGCAACTGTCAGGCTCATGCCGAGCCCTCGCATATGAGAGCCGCAGCACATGGCTGCAAGGGGAGGCTCCATCTCTCACCTTCCCAGTGCTAAAACAGAACCCTTGAACAGACAGTGGCTTTCCCCAGCAGCCCCCATTGAAATTTGTGTTGTTGCCACAGAAGAACATGAACCTTGAGGTGGAAACACGGTATAAAGTGTCCTACCTCAGCTGCACAGGCCAGGGGTGCAAATACAGCAACTGTGCCTGGCAGACACCAGTGCACACAAAGTGCTGTGACACCTCATGTATTCCTGGGGCAAGCACCTCCCTGCTTCCTCCTGCAGCTCCGGCTGCACCAGCAAAGGCCTCACAACAGACATCACTGTCCAGAGCCCAAGTGAATGCCATTACAGAAACAATCATACAGAGACGTGATTTGACTGTTCCTTTCCCAAATCTCTGGAAGGCCTTTGATGGCTAAAAATGAAAACTGAGGACACTGAGCAACAGGAGCTGTCACATTAAATTCAGTACCTTCTGACTGAGAGACCGAGTGGGAATGATGCACAGCTCAGCGAGAACCCGTGAGCAAGCAGCGAGCTCCACACACATGGGTGTCAAACAGAAAGGAAAAAGTACATGATGGCAGAAGAGAACCCAGATGGATCCTCACTCATGTGCACAGGGAGGCCTAAACCTCTCTTCACATCAACAGGCAGCTACACTTAATGCCAGCAAGTTGCACCAGCAGCTTTTTCTGCAGCAGATGTTTAGCACAGGCAAACAGCTTAACCCCTCACACAACAGGACAATCTGCCTTCCCTGCCCCAGTGTTTTAACCCATTAGTATCCCAGCAGATGTAAAAGGAGCTGCACTATTCAAGTGCGTGCAGGGTTACACACCAACCTGCAGCGTACTTCATGGGGCTGCTCTCCTAAACATCACATAATCGTTACTCAGATGAACAGATCAACCTGGCTGAGGAAGGTGGCGGGACTGAGGAACAGAAAGGACGCTGCTTTGGTTTAGAGCAATGGGACTCGAGGAACCACACTTATGTCTTCCACTCAGTCGAGCATTTCCTGCGAGTGCTGTTTAAACCTGATTGTTTCCGGCATTTCTTGGCCTGAACACACGACCATGCAATCTCCAACAGGCAGAAATACCCACAGCTAGAGCAGGACATGGGAGGTGACAACAGCTCTCTCCAGCTCCCAGGGGATGGATGCTGCACACAGTTCTCCACAGGAGCCTTGGGTACCCAAAGTTTAACTTGAGTCCTGTCCTTTCTCCCTGGAGTTTGTATGACACATACATTTAAGCACATTTAGTTAAAGGCAAGCTGCTTAGGAGCATATGCTTTCCAGAGCCGGCCTTGTGGACACAGGCTGTGCTGTGCACAATTCCTCTGTGTCCAACTGTTCAAAACACTGCGGAGAAACTCCTCTGGGGCAGGAGCTCACATGATGGCTACAATCAAATTAATAATGGGGAAATCAGGAGTACATGGCAGTGCTTGGGGGAGACACCACGAAGCAGTCATGGTAGCAACCCAATAAACCAGTGCATAGCTTCTTACTGCTGGGGAACGCAACACAAACAAACGAGCTAAATGCATTAGGATCAGAAATGAAACCAGTTTTCAGTTCCACACACCAAGTAAACATCCAGAGAGCTGCTCTCTCATTCATGCGCAAGTTCCTCCACAGTTCAAACCAGGAGAAACCACAACCAATCTGCGTTAATCTTTAAAAGGTTTGCTACAGCCAGCAAGCAAATTTGCACTTTTCTGCAAGTTTCACTTCGACTGCTGTAAAACCTTAAAATAAAGAGATGAATGAAGGAAACTCCAACTTTAACTAAAAAAACGTTCACAGTGTCACCACTGCACTAAAGCATTCCCAGTTTTACAGGACAGACAACCTCAGGTATGTGCTTAAGGCAGTCCCAAAGGAATGCTGGCACTGATCAGGGCTGAGGCTATCAGAGCATCTTGCTGAAGGGAGGCAGCTAAACATGACTTTGTAGTCACCAAGGGCATAATCTCTACCTTCAGCTATCTGATAAATGCTGGGAGGGGGCCAGGGGATTAGCCTAGGACAGAAGAGTGCTCTATCTGCAGGGGTTAGCTCAGCCCCAGCTTAACTCCCAGCCCTCCCCCTGCTCCCAACAGCAGTGCCATAAATCGCGGGCGCTGGAGGATCCCGAGGTCAGCAGCAGTGTCCATGCTGGCCGCTGGGCATGCCGTGCCATGGCCCCACAGGCTGGGCTGGAATTGTGGAGCCATGAAAGTACTGGTTTGCACACATGGAAAAGGCAGAGGTGGATGCTGGGGATGACTGCAGCACCAAACCCCAGCATCTCAGCCGGCAGCGGATCACATCCCACAGTGGGTCACAGGGCTCCCTCCTCACCCCAGCACGCTGATGGCTGAGGATGTAAATGAGGGCTCATTTCCAGGCATAGCTTTTTTGTTGTGGGAAGAATAGGGCCACTGCCTGGTGAACAGGGAAGCCTGGATGATTAAAGTGAGGAGGAATCAGAATCCTCTCGCCATCTCCATCTACCCGCTAGTAGGGTGAGGGCGAGGTGGTGCGAATGGCCCCATCCACAATAACCACACAGGCCTCCCTGCACAAACTGTTAACTGGGAGTGTTTCCAGATTAAAATGCACCGCAGAACAGCAGCACTCACTGCGAACAAAGACACAGACCTCCAGGGACTAGCGAGGTGCCCGTACACCCTGTAAACCGCCGCTCAAACTGAAGTGGTGGATAAAAATCATCACCTACAGAAAGCCTGAGGCTTCCAGAGGTCTAAAAAGTCCTGCAGGAACCGTGAGCAGGCCCAGGATGCTCCCCCTGCGGCCCACGGGTTTGCTGGCTCCTGACCTTTGCTATTTTTCACCCTGCTTAATGCAAGCGCCTTGTGCAGGCAATCGGTGGGACAGCCGGAGCAGAATCACAGCCAACTCCACAGAAATGGTAAAGCTCAGGCAACTTTAAAGCAGTTTTGTGCTGGGGGTGCTCTGAACTCTCTTAACCTTGAAATTTCACTACAGAAACATGTAATAAGTATCGTGATTTTAAAGCAAACAGTGATTTTAAAGTCTCTGGTACCTCTCATTGATTTCCACACAAGACAACGTCGATCAGGAAACAAAGCAATTGATAAGAAGTTTTTACAAATACCTTTTGCACGTGCTTTATTTCAGAGAGAAGGCTGAGGAAGCTCCTTCCCCAATCTTCCTGACGGGTCTTACATTTAACGGACTCATACATGGGATATTCTGGCTTTGTTCTCACAAGCCATTGTAGCAGGGGCCACTAAATCAAACAGTTGCTGCTACGACAAAAGCACTCACAAAAATCTCAACCTCATCTTGAACCCTGAAGATTTTTATGGCTACTCCCTCGCTAACCCCTCCCCGAAGCCACATTAAAGGCTGTATTGTTTGCAGAGGTCATGGTAGGTTTCATACCACATTTTAATACAATGTAAATTCTCCAAGAATATTACGATGTTCTACAAGAGTCACAGAGGAGAAATCACTCCTTGTCTATGTTTTATAAGGGAAACAGTAGAAGCAGTTTGCTTGTTTTGTAAGTCTTGCTTTTTCCCCTCAGTGAAATGAGTAGTTTTGGTAATTTTTGACGAAAATCCCTACAAATTTCCAAAAGGAAATACCTTTGAATCCTGCTGAAGCCATGGCAAAGACACGCACACGGAACACAAAAGCACATGAATACATGAATGCATGAAAGAGCATATAAAATACCCAGCAAATCAATCAAAGCATCAGGACATGCATCCAGCCCGCTGCAAACCTCCACCACCGCTCCCACCTGTACAGCTCCTGTGGATAAACACCCCGAGGAGGCTATCGGGAAGTGCCTGTGGTGCTCCTAGAGCAGGCGGGCAGCACGGCGGCATTCCTGGAGGGAACCAGATGCTTCACCTCCGCGGTTCCCTAAGGCTGCGAGAAGGATTGCACCCACCCTGCAGATGCAGTTTAAAACTGTACAGCAACCACAGCTCCCTGGTATTTCTCCTCGGAATAGGACTGTGTGCCTGTGCAGCCAGCTTGAGTGGCTTGTAGTATCGGTGCTTAATAATGGAGCAGAGACAAAGCCTTTATTCCTAGAGTGAGGCCAAAAGGGAAGGCACAAACCCTGACCCAAACTCCCCGAGCTGGGATTTGGTCCCACTGCAAAGCTGGAGATTGCAAAATTTCCCCCATTTCTACCCCAGAACAGGTTTTACAGCGAAGAAAATCTTTCATAGCTGAAAAAAGATTTACAGACCACACTCAGTGCTGCGATTCATTAATGTATTTAACATCTTTTCAACTGTGTATCAGCTATTGGCTTCCTGATTAACTGGCCCTATCCCACAGGCCCTGCGGTACCTTTAGTTGGGTCTAAATCTCAAGCTGCTGAATACCAGCTGTTTGAAGAGGGGGAACAGGAGGGGGAGATCTCAAACGTGTGTTGCTTAAAATCCTACCCAAATCTCACTGGCCTCTGATGATGCTACAAACCCAAACAAATGTGTTAAGGTTTCTTTTTCCCCTTATCTTCCCTAACAAATTTTTTTCATTGACAATTTTTTGTTCAAAGTAAACCATCTCAATAAATTCAAGGCAGAATTGGTGTAACTCGCCCCTTGCTGCTGAGTGCTGCATTGTCCAAACAAGCCCAACCCCAAAATTGGGCTTTTTTGCTTAAGGGGCTTTTCTTTAACTTATAATCGATGAACACAGGGATTAAATTTTCTGTTCAGCAGCCCCTCCCCAGGACAGCAGCGACCTCAGCAGCCGAGCCCATGGCTGTGTGCACAATGGACTGAGCATCCCACTCCTGTTCCCCCATGGATCTCACAGATGGGGGGTCCCAGCTCCAAGCTGGATGTAGGCAAAGGCACCAGCATCCTGCTTGGGCTTAAAGAGCAGATTGTGCTGCCCCGGCTCAGGCCGGCCATGGTGAGAGCCTGAATAGAATTAACCCTCTGTGAACTAAAACAAAAACATTTGTGTGCCCAGCTGGGATAAAGGTTAATTTAAATGGACAAGCCTCCTCAAGTCCTTTAAGCAAAAAAAAGAGAAGGGGAAAGAAAGGCTGCCCCCAACTTTATTCGCTGTACTGTAAAAAGATGTTCTACTTAATGGAGGCATTTTTAAAAGCACCAAGTACTGAAAAGAGGAGAAATGCTGCAACATGGGAATGGCCGAGCGCATCTCAGCTCGGCTCTCCCTTTGTAGTAATTAAACACAAAACTCACAGTCTTATTCCACACTGGGTTTGTTTCTGCCCGGGAAGAGTTCAGTCAAATGAAAACCCTCATAAAAAACAAGAGAAACCCTCGGCTGCTCTTTTTCGGGGAGGTATAAATCAAGAGTGTGCAGCTGATGAAAGCCGTCACCCTTCCTTCCCGGGGCTGGGACCAATCACCATTTGCATATCAAAAACTCATCTGTGAAATGCAACTTCTCCCGGCCAGGCTGGGAGCCCCTGTCCCTGCTTCTCCCCCTCACCCCAACACCCAGCCCTGCGCCCCACAGCACCTGCGTCCCATGGGACCCAGCGCCGGCCCCAGAGGTCCTTGTCCTGCTCCATTGTGCGGCACACAGAGAACGGACGGGCCCGATCCTTTGCTCCAACCAGTTGTTGCACAAAGAGTTTGGAACAAAAGCCACTGCACCAAAATGTGCCCCCGTCCGCCGGAGTGGCTGTGAGGGCCGCGAGGTTCTCCCTGCATCCCGACCCATGCTTGCTCAGGCTATGGATCCGCTCCGAGCTCGCGGCCGCTCTCCCGAGTGATCAACTGTCCCTAAGCCCAACTCCAGAAAAAGAAAGCTTTTCGCAGCATCCCTTTGCCCTCGCTCCAGCGCGGCTGCACACTCTGAATCAAAACCTGCCTTAGCCTCTGTATGCTCCACACTGATACAGTACAAAGCAACCAGATTAAAAACTGACTCAGAATAACTCCCTTGGACTCACTGAAGTTATCGACATGTGCAAGGATTGAGAACGATGCACAACGAAGAAAGCCTGAGATTAACCCATCGCCACCAAACGCAGCAGCCCCTGCCCACAGGGAGGCAGGGCCTCGGCACGGCTGGAAATAATGACTTTTCAGGATGTGTGTTACCCGAACAGCAACGTGCTTTTTCCTTCAGCATCCCGTCCTTACCCTGGAGAAGAGCTTTGCCACTGTCTCCGAACTGAGGGTGGGGGGAAGAAACGCTGTAAAATATCAGCGAAGTAGCGCTTGTCCCTGGAGAGATGAGCCGCGTTATCGAGCGCCTGCATGACCCCGATGCTATCAATAATTAACGATACTAAAAAAAGCTCTTCCAGATGGTCAAAGCGATTAGGAAGTTTAAACTATAAACAAATTAACCCATAAAACAAACTAAGACCCCCATTTTTTTTCCCCTCGTTTTTAACTACATCATCCGCTCTCGCACCCCCCGCAGCTCACAGAAAACGGAGAGAAAAGGTGGGGACGGGGTGGGGGTTAAAACCCCCTCAGGGCTGCGGCAGCTCCAAGGCCCGGCCTCGGCCTCCCCCTCGGCGGTGCCCTCCGCTCCGCTGCTTTACGGTCCCGGTTCGGCTGAGGTGGAGTCGGGAGCGCGGGGTGAGCTCTGCTCCGGGGGCGGATGGGGCGGGGAGAGGGGCAGTTTGGGTGTTTTCTCGCTGTTTGGGCTTTGGGGCGGCTCTCGCCTGACAGAGGGGACTGAGGTGCACTCTGGGGCACTGCTCCTTCAGCCTGGAGAAGAGAAGGCTCCTGAAGGGGAGACCTCAGAGCAGCTCCAGTGCCTTAAGGGGCTGCAGGAACCCT
>JANRGW010003671.1:0-19955 GCA_024733675.1 Psilopsiagon aymara
TGCGTCTGCCTTCCAAGACTTGGGTGGTGTGGTCAGAGCATTTGCCGGTAAAGACTGAGGCAAAGAAGTCATTAAGAGCCTCAGCCTTCTCCAAATTCAGAGTAGCCAGTTCTCCCGATAGCTTCTGGAGGGGGCCCATGTTGTCCCTAGCCTGTCTTTTATTTGCTATGTACCTATAGAATCCCTTCCTGTTATATTCCACATCCCTAGCCAACCTTTATTCTAACTGGGCCTTAGCTTTCCTAACCTGGTCCCTAACTTCCCTGACAACATCCCTGTATTCTTCCCATGCTGCATGTCCTTGCTTCCATTTTTTATAAGCCTCTTTTCTCCCTCTAAGTTTCCTCAGCAATTCCTTATCCATCCATGGAGATCTCCTGGCCCTCCAGCCACACTTCCTTCTAGACTGTCTGGTTCTGATTCTGGCTTTTATTTCTTTCTTCATCTACCTACTATCTTTCTTTTTATGATGTTCATTATATATAATTGATAGAATTAAGGTTTTTGTTTTCACCTCAGGGCCCATTTTTTAAAGTCCCTGTCTCATTCACTGCCCTTGCCCTCCCTATTCCTTCTTCCTCTGTTAAATCAGACTTCATTTTTCCTCCAATTGCTCTGCACAACCTTGCATTCTGCATATTGACCTTTCATATGCTGCCGTTTGGATCACCAGCTCTAGCCATTACATTAGCAACACACAATTACACCCTCAAGGTAGACTCAAGTGCAAGATTCTACTTCTACATAAATACCTTAATGAATGTAAAGATGACGATGCATGTTTGAAGTATGTTTTCTGCTCACATACTAGAGGAGGAGGATTCTGCAGGGACATGAAACCATGGGTAGTGATGGGAGCATTTTCCAAATGTTTCTGTTCCACCAGAGTGCCCTCTCTCTGTGCAGTGCTGTTCTCTGCAGTGCTCATGCATTGTGCTTTTTCCTAGAGGTTATTGCCAAAGCTCTACCCAGTTGTCACAGGGTGCCTGTCACATCTAGTGAGCTCAGAAGGGGAGCTCTTGCTCAGTGGAAGGACATGGCACTTTCAAAAGAAGTGTTCTTGGTGAGTTATTTGATCCCTTTTGCCTTTGGTATGAATCACCATCCTGATATGCTGTAGTCGGCTGATAGCTGTTGCTGGTTTCGATGTGTGATGCCACCATTAAGGTACCAAATTCTACATACATTTTCTTGTGAACAAGCAACATCAGAACTGAGGCAACTCTGGCCTCCCCCCCCAACCAAAGCACAAACTGACAAAGAAAAATGTCAAACATGGCATATGAAAGAATGTGCCCCATGGCTGTGTGAGTAATGAACACACAGCTATATGGACATGATCTGGTGTTTTCTTTATAGTCTTGCAGTTGTGATAAGTTGAGCGATATATGAAGTGGTGGTTTTCAGTCAATTGAGGGTGTTGTCTGTCCAGTCATCATGAATAAAATCTGCTCACAGCTTCCAGATCACTGAGAATGAATTGCCTTTCTTCCTTCTCAGAGGACTTTTGCTGTGAGAGAAGGGAGCTAGAGAAAAGGAACATGGTGAAGCTATCCTGTAGCATCTCTGTGCAGAAAGAAGTATCAGTCTCCATAGTGTCTGTCAAGGTCTCTGCTGGCATGTGATATGAACAGTGACACTTGGCTTGGAGCAGAGATTCACTAATATCATCAATTCATGTCTCAATAATTCATCAAAATAATCATCAGATATTATTGTACACAAAGGCATGCCATATTGCTCTTCACATACTCTTTAGTACATTGATTTTGCAAATGGGGCCTCCTCCAACTTGCAGATGTCTTGCTTTAGCTTTGTGATTCTAAAATCTCTGTTATAAAAGTCTTTGGCACAAGTGCTCAGTCCCATTGCCTGTTTAATTAACGAGTTCAAAAGAGGTGAGGAAAAGAGACCACTTCTGACAGATTCCAGAAGAAAAAGTGAAGCAGCAGTGAAGCTGCTCCCTCCAGCATACTCTAGGTTATGCCAACGTATGACTTCAGTAAAATACAAAGTGAAGTGATGGAATGCGTAAACGTGTGGAAAAAACAAAAGAGAATTTAGTTTCCTTTTTCACTCATTACAGCAAGGCTTATTCAAACCTTGTCCCTCACATAGAAGAGTTTCTTTACCAAGATCTTCCTGAGGAAGTCAATGACTACCTTGTTGGATAAGCCCCTGGCCCCACTGGCAAACACATGCAACCTCCCAGCCCAGGCAGGTGTGCCTCAGAGCCAGTGCGCCTGATAAGAGACTTTCAAGAGAGAGGGAACTTCAAACATGCAAAATGTTTTTGCTGGGCTTGAAAGAATTAACTGCAACAAGAGCTAGGCACGCTCACAACATAGTTCTCTTGGGATAAACATGACTCTGGAAGTGTGCAGGACTTTGGGAAGTGGGAGAATGTGGCATTTCTTTGCGTATCATGTGCAGAAAGAGAGCTGTCTCACAGATACCTGGAAGCGTAGGTCAATATTCACCAACCAAGGATTTAAGTCCAATTAATTCACCTGCTTTTCCCAATGCATGAGACAAACTTGCTTGCTTTACAAGAAACTGGGCAACAAAATAAGATGCAGCTGAGGGTTTCTAAGGATTTTTATCCCACTGCTACCAGACCCTTTTCCGTCTCCTTTGCCTGCAGGGTCGCAATGCCACACAAGTAGCAACACTGCTGCTGGTACAGCTCCCCTCCCTCCAGCCTGTGGTGTACTGCTCTAGCCTCATCCTTGCAGCAAACCTTAACAGCCAAGCCAACAACAAATCTGGGATGAAGAGCTTATTTGCAGAGAAGTGTCAGGACATAACCTAGGCTATTAGTGAAGTCTGGATGCATCCGGGACAATCATTTGTGACTGGCAAAAGGGAAAAAAAAATATCAAAGAATGAGGGAAAATTGCTACTTCTGGTTTTGTCATTTACTAATATAAAACCTTTTATTTCTTATCCCACAGGATCTTTCAAGGCCAAATTCAGCCACACTTCTGAAGCTCGAAACTAAAGCCTCTTGCTCAGATTTCACACTGCACCAATTCAGCCACATACAGATTTTCCTGCTTTACCCATGCTGTTGCAGAACAGAGAACAAACTGCACAGCTCAACCATTAGAACATGCTTCCACTTTTAGCCTGCTCAAGAAGCAGGTGCTGCTGGAAAGTAGAGTGTTCACAACCAGCACACGTTCCCAAGGATAGCATAAAAATATAAAATAAAAATATTTATGCAAAAGTTGAAGAATGGGCTGTGAGCTCTCAACACATAATTCTGGTTGCAGTGGGATAAGCAATTTTTCATACGCCTTGGCAAATTTTAGCCTAATTAAAAGAACAAGTAGGTAACTCCTGATAGTAGATGTGGATAAATTAGAGCAATAACCTAGTCATCCATTCCAAACATATGTAGAAATTTATGAGGACTTTGATGAGGTGCAGATGGGCCCCTTACAGCAAAGATCATAATGATTCTGGAGGACTCAGGATTAGAAATTAAGACATTCCATGAAAATTTGCAACTTGGGACCAGTTTTGTTCAGTTGCATGAAGAGGCATGCAGAGCAGCATCACACGTGCATGCTGGTCACATGGTGCTGTTGGAGCAAGTCCAGAGGAGGGCCACAAGGATGAGCAGGGAACTGCAGCACCTCCTGTATGAAGACAGGCTGAGAAAATTGGGGCTGTTCAGCCTGGAGAAGAGAAGGCTGCGTGGAGACCTCATAGCAGCCTTCCAGTATCTGAAGGGGGCCTATAGGGATGCTGGGGAGGGACTCTTCATTAGGGACTGTAGTGATAAGACAAGGGGGAATGGGTTTAAACTGAAACAGGGGAAATTCAGGTTGCATTTAACCAAGAAGTTCTTTACTGTGAAAGTGGTGAGGCACTGGCACAGGTTACCCAGAGAAATGGCAAATACTCCATCCCTGGCAGTGTTCAAGGCCAGGTCGAACAGAGTCTTGGGTGACATGGTTTAGTGTGAGGCGTCCTTGCCCACAGCAGGGGGTTGGAACTGGATGATCTTAAGGGTCTTTCCAACCCAAACCATTCTAGGATTCTATGATTAATCTGCTGTGCTCTGCTGACACATTTTTCTTTCACCTCCTGCAAACTGACCTCTCTTTGCCTGGCTCCACTCTTCAGGCTTCAATACCATCTACTGAAAAGGGTCTGAGAATGTCAGTAGAATTATCTTAACGTGAAGATTCCCCTTAATATCAGCAAAAGCTGTGAGCTGTGATCTGCTCATTGATGCAGCAGTTTCTGAGATTCTGGTCTCATGCCGGCCTTGACTGTCCAACACTCTCTGTGTCTATGTGGAGAATCATGGTTCTCTGAAGAACACCTTTGTTGGGGACCCTCGGGATTTTGGTTGGATACCTGTTCAAATCTATTTGTGAACTATCCTGCAGTTCTGGTATAAAAAAATATTCCCTCTTCACCCTGAATCTCAGCTAAGCACATTGTCTAGTGAAAGCCTGCTCCCTTCACTTCCATGGGTGCCCACCTTCTGTTATCCTTTAATACACAAGGTCTGGCTGTTTCCCTCTGATGATACAAAAGAGGATGCAGGACTGTTAAACAAAAGAACAAGATGAACTGAAAAGCCCATTCTTCTCTAACTACAAGTCTGCACCTTTCTGACTCACATTCTGCCTTCTTCCTTCCCCCCTCCTTATGTGCACTTTAACTGCTGGAAGAAGAAAAATCCATGTCGGGTCCCAGGAGCTGGGCACTGTCTGACATCTTCACATCAGGAAACTGTCAGTGACTGCTATTGCTTGCTGATGTTTGATCCCAGGCCTCCCACACATGGCAAGACACAGGAGACGAGGCTCAGTGCCTTGGAGGCCAGAATGGCGAGAAATACAAATTCCTGATGAGAAGGCAGGAGATGTGAGTCAGACATGAGCAAGACCCAAATTACTGCGCACAACACAGCATCTGAGCAATAGCTGCTTCACGATGGTCAGAGAGTCACTACAGCTTTTGTATTAAAACAACTAACACCTCCATTTCCCAGGATCCAGAATAATACTGTGCTATCCAATAATCTGCATTTTGGCCTTGGTAAAAATCACCATTCTTTTTGTTGTCTATAGCCTTGAAAACTGGCATCCTTCTCAAAGAAAATTTGCTTGTGGCTTCAATCAGTGAAACAATCCTACTTCCTGCTTAACACATCGAGTTTTACTTTGAAATCTCATAATGATCATCAGTGTATCTTGTTGAATGTGTAGGAACATTGAGGCAGCACTTCTGCTTTTCACACTCTGAACACATACAACCTCTACTTCAGCCTCTGAAGAACGCTGCTTGTTTGCCTGTACACAGTAGACACAGAGGTCTTTGCACAGATTGAATTTAGACATTTGCAACACCTGTTCCCTTCTCTAGTGATACTCATAGGTGGCTTTACATGTGGCAGCAGGATGCACAAGTCCCTTGTTTATACTACATTGAATGAGCTGCCTTTGCTCTTCCAGTAACTTCATTTGAGACATGATTAGACTTCATAATATGTCAAAAAGAAACTATGAAATGAAATCACCACAGTACCATATGCCACACTCGGCCTAGGCACAGCTAGAGTACGTTAAATTCACTATTGCAGCTGCCAGAGTGAATTTGTTTGCTTTTATTGGTATATGACTCAGCTTTAATATTTTTCTAAGATAGTCCTTGCTAATTCTGTGGACAAAGAAGTAATATTAGTAACACAGAAGAGTTGCTCGGTTCCTTCCAACGAGCCTAGTGATCCTATTGTGGGTATAAAGGGAAGCAAAACAGGAGTCAGAGCAGCTAATTTTTTTTCTTTAGAATGGAATACTCCTAACCTTTCTGCCCTGGACAGATTTTCTCATTAGTGAGAGAAAGGACTATTCAAGGAGTAGTGTACAAAAGCTGTAAGTACCGAGTTCCTATCCTAGACTGGAATATTGCCTGTGGTGAAATTCAGTAGCTCCTCTTACAGCCTCAATTTTTTGGATCATGAAATACGGATAACTGTTTCCCTACAACACACATGCAGAAAGGCCCTATCAAACTTTCAGTAAAGTAAGTGGCGGTTCTATGTTGAGAATATGAATGCAAAATTAGATGCTGCTAATTTATACATGTTCCTGCTAATCAGATGTGGAACCATCCCCAATCCCAAAATAATCAGTCTTGCACTACTGGAAGAAGCCTCCTGAAACTTCTGGAATGAAAAGGGAAAGAAAGAAAGAGGAAAGGAGAAGAAAGGATGGATCTGCCCCTAGATGTCAGTTGTACAGATGACCTTAATTCTCACATTTGCTAACCTCACATTCATGTGACACTGCACATCAGCAGTGTGAGTGGCTTCCTGTGAATAGGAGTCTTATTTATTGCTGCTGATTTTCTTTTCCTTTAAGAAACAAAGCTCTGCTACTGCTGCTGGTATTATTGGTCTGCTCTCTCCATTTTGTTACAGCTTTGAACTAAATCCAATCACCACTTCTTCCTTGCGTAGTGATACAGAGCACTGTGCTTTGATTCACAGGACTGCAAAGCATCATTTGGTCCTTTTTAGCTATAGCCATACAAAACACCAGAAGCTGCCTTTGCCACAACTAGCGGGTTCTGTAGATGTCCCAAAACAAGCCATTAATGAAATACCTGTGACATTATACATTTGTGATACCATTTCAAACATGAGTGTTTCCATTTCCATAGGCTAACCCCTATTCCCACCTCCCATAAATTCACATCAGTCCTTGACACTATCACTCCCATCCTGAGGGGCTGTGTGTGAGCGGGGTATGTCTATTAGACAGAGTTAATTCCTTTCAAGCTCCTTCTGTGCATGGCTGTGACTGACAGAGACGGGTGCTGTTTCCAAGTGTCAGTGGAGCATGACCTCGAGTTAATAAACAGAATGATGAAAGAGAAAGATTCATTCAGCATGTGAACGTTATGCTGAGATTAGCCAGAAGTACTGAGCACATACAAATTGCTGTTTTGTCAGCACAGTGCTTGGCGGAGTTTTTAAATATTCTAGCTATTCTAAGCCATCATCCTCAAGGCTAGGGCAACTAAAAAAAGAGGAATCAAAATAGCATTTCCAATCCAAATGCCATTGTTTTAGATAAGAGATTTGGACCTGGATGCTTCAAGCAATACATGACCTCCTGGCAGCTGCAGCCCTCAGTGTGATGTGAAAGGACTTGCAGTAACATGCACAGAACTGTTTGTAAAACTCAGAGAAGGGACACAAAGGTATGCAGCCTTTCAGTTGGAGATGTCAGTTTAACACCAGCCTGGCCAGGAGCAATTGGAAGTTACAAGGACCTCCACAGTCTGTCTGTCTGCTTGGGCTAATTGCTCTCATTTCAGTTGCCTATGGACATAAGCTTGTGTTCCAGATGCCATCTCTACATCTGGTGCTAGCAGAGCAGCCAGGGGCCACACAGGCCATGGTAGGTGACCTCTTCTCTCCCACAAGCAGCTCTGTCTGGAGGCACTGTCTGCATTAAGAGTTCAGGAGTAAATCTCACTTGTATTTGGCTAAAACTTTAGAAGCTTGGGGAAAATCCCAGGAGAATACCAGTGATACACTTTGCGATTTCTCCCCAGCTATACAGTTGGTCCTTTTTTAGAATTTAAAAAACAACAGAACTGTTAGAGAGATGGAAGAAATACAGTTCCCCTCCTTCCTCTGACTCTCACTAGTTCTAGCAGTAACTATCACCAGAGGCAGGATTGCAGAGAAAATATCAAATCTTTTTCTGCCTGTGCTTCCTATTGTTGACTTTGGCAACTACATCCATTTTGGGTCAGATTCTATCATACACTGCTGCTCTGAAAGCAGCAGATATTTGGGGCAGACAATAAATGCAGAATTTAGAGTATAATAACTTCAGTAATTTCAGGGCAAGGCATCCTCTGTTCATCTCTCCTCATTCACTGCCTATCTCCTTCATGCATTGTTCTTTTGCCTTTGTATCTGACCCTGTGTTCAAAAAACTCTGCATCATCTGTTCCTCTTGCAGTCTTAACTGAATAAGCTGCTTCTATTTCCATTGTCACCTATCAGTTAATTTGAATCCTTTAAGATAGCAAGATCCAAAGTGTTCCTGTCTTAAAGTTGATCAAACCCTAAGAAAATGCTTACTACTTTTTTCTCTTGCCCCTCTTCTACCTTCTTTTTTTTGTAGCTGCCTCAGGGAACAGGACATATAAAAATCTGCTTCAGAGCACAGTAAACACCTCCTTTTGTGGAGGCAGCAATATCTATCCTGAGGCTGCTGCAGCCCATTAAACCCAACACACACATAGATCTCAGGGCTTCCTTTTGTTAATAAACTTTGTTTTTTTGTTTCTAACCAGCAGTAGTAGCTTTTAAGAAAATGACAGATTTGGCTGAAGCCTATTGCTTATTTAAGAGTCATTTCACAAGCAGATACAGTTTAGACTACCAAATTATTGGCAACACTTCTGTGCAACATCTGTTTCTCCCTCAGCAGCCCCATCATGTGCTGACCCAGCCCAGAGCTGCTTAGTTTAAAAGACACTGACTGCAGCTCAAGCTGATAGAAAAAAGTACTGCAGCTGATACTGGCCAGTCTGTCATTCTCTATTTGCTTTTCCTCTCTTTGTTCAAGTGCTCTGCCTTCTCACATGGTTTTTCTCTGCTTTTCATGTGGGTCACTTACCCTGCTAAGCAGTAACCAAGGAAAGGACATCTGTATTAACAGTTATGCAGAGTTATGTACTACATATTTATGTACTACTACTTGTCAAGCACTTGTTCTGATGATGCGCTTTCATTCACTGGCTGTTGTGGGCAAAAGCCTATGTCATTTGTTTGCAAGCACACACAGAAGGCTCGTGCTTGCTGCTGAAGGGGTGGGTTGGTTGAACTGCCACTGACCAGTGAAGTTAAGTCAGCAGTACAAAGCTATAATTAAAAGAAAGAAAGAAAGAAAGACAGGCAGCATTTCCTAGGGAGCTATGCATCTTGCAAGGGAGTCTCTTAACAGCTTTGCCAATGCTGGGAGTGCTGTGCAGGTCGTTGCTACTAAACGGTGCAAATGGGAGAACTGCAGCAACTCACCATCTTTCCACAGCTTCAAGACTGAAAAATACGTAGAGCCTGCGCTAGAGACGTGGTAAACTAGACTTGCTCTGCCACCTCCTGGCTGATTTCGAGCAGATACCAACAAGATTTAATATGTTAAACAGCCTACTTTGTATCTTACTCTCTTTTGGGTCATGGGGCTGATCTAAAGTTCACTAAGATGACCAAGCTTTAATCTAGCCTTGGAAAGTACATGCACAATGAATGGAGACACAGACAATGCCTCCTGGACCTTAAATAGGAAAGAAAAGCTTTACTGTGACCTTACACTACACTCTAAACGTTCTAAAATACAGTGAAAGCATATTTGAATTCTTTCTATGCCTGCTTACCATGCAAATGTTTTCCATTAGAGGAGTTCTGACCTCAGAGGGGAGAGAGATCACTGTCTTTAGAGGTACCCCTGATGCTGTAGTTGTCAAGACTTTGTCCTCCCAGCTGTTCAGGAGTTTGCTGCTTTACTGCTCTGTGGAAAGGAAGTTCTGTAAGCATACAGAAAGGACTATATACTGGTTTGTTTTGTAATATGACTATAATATGGAAAAAAGCCTCTAAGTTAATATTCTTCTTCCCTTCCCAGCTTGCAATGCCTAGCAATATTTCCTACTAATGCTGGTGCAGGAATGGAGATAGGTATTGACTTTCATCTCTGTACAGAATTCTGGCTTAACTGCTCCATAAACTGCTCCAAGAGAATAATAATAATATGATGTCATGATTTACATTTTAATACAGTTTCAAGTAATATTGCTTTCACAGTTTCCTTTTACTTGAACTTCTCAATAAAAAGTCACAGAAAATCTCAAGGAGACTGTAAGCCTAAAGACATATAACCTTTGGCAACACGAGTCCACAGGTGAAGAGGGAATGTTGCAGGTTTTGAGCTCTTGTTGCTCCAAGTCTGCCCTTCAGTCATCAGTTTACAGCCCCCCCCCCCCCCCCCCCCCCCCCCATTATTCCATATTAATTAAGAACTCTGATAGCCCACTGGGAGACATTACCCTTTAGAAGGATTTTTCACAACATGTAAACCTAGATCAAAGCAGCAGTGGCTACATTTGAAACCCATATTATCTTTGCTCTGCAGCTGAGTAACAGCAAATTCACCTGGCAGGAGCACATTCTTTCCTAGATTTTACATGTGTCTGAAGAAGTGATGTATTTTTAATGAGATTTATTTTCATAACAGGAATTGCGTTGACAATCTGCATTAAAGATAAGCTAAATGAGCTGCTCAGGAGCAGAACTAGCTTTCTCACATTTGTTTCCTTTCATTAACCCATATAGTATGTTAATTTTAGATTAAGCCCTGCCTTACACTATCTAAGGGATCAAAGCCAGCCTTCCATAGAATATGTGATCACCTAATTTTCCTTCTATCTGTTAACCCTTTGAAGACATAGCTCGGAGAGAAAAATTAACAGGGCATTTTGCTTTAATGTTCTACCACATAAATACAGTAACTTTTTGTTTCCATTTTGTCTCAGGTAAAATGGCAAATGTTAAAATTTTCAGCTGGACAGAAATTTGTATGTCCAGACAAATTTACTTTAGGTACCCAGTAATTTATTGGAATTACCAAGCTGCTTGCCATGTTAATAGAAAATAAATGACATTATACAAAACCCTAGTGACCTCCAAATGGAACTGAAACCTTTTAGGTCCTCAGTACAGATCTCTACCACATGTGCTAATAAGTAATTGGTAGCACTAGACATCTGCTATCATCCATAGGGATCAGCTGCATGAAAGTGAAATTCAATCAACAAACTTGAGGGTTACAGGATACCTTCTTCATCACCAGATAATAAAGATATCTGCCAGCAAACCAACATGGAGACTATAGAAAGACTTGGATTGTTTCAATGCTGGCTGAGTAGAACAGACATGGGGCTGTATAAGTACTGGTTCTGCTTTCTCCCTGCTTATTTTCCTCCCTCACAACTCCTTACTTCCTGTAATACCAAGTCCTAGTGCAGTGTCCTGTCTTTTTTACCTGCTTTACCTTCCTGCTCCACACTCCTTACCCTGCAGTGCTCTGCTCTCCACAGGAGAAGCTGCCAGCTATGGGCTGCAGCATAGAGCTGCTCACAGGCAGATGAGCTGGCAGCAAGAAGCTGGAGGATGCTCACTGCAAATGTCTCCAGCCAGGAATTTTGCTGCCAAATTCTAACAAGCTTCTGCTGAGGGTGTCCAAATTAAAATTAGTCAGAGTTTATGATTTGGCTGAAACGTGTCTTCCTGGAGACACTGAAACAGTCTTACTTGATACTAAAAATGCCTTTTTCTATGCAGCCTGGAAGAAGTAAGAGTTCCAAGTCGAAGTATTGTAAGGGTTTTGACCAGTTCAACATATTTGCCATACTCTCGTTTTATGTATGGCTCTGTGTGTATGGTTGAACAATTTTAGCTAAAATTTTCCAAAGTCCAGCTGACATCAGCTACGGAGAAAAGGTGTCTAGAAAGTGTTATAAAACATTTCAGATACCTCTGCAAGATCTGCCTTCTATCACAGTATCATAGAGCCTAATCACATCTCATTGCAGCAATGGAAACGTTCCCCTTACCCTCAGTCCCAGAGCATGAAGCACAGGAGAGGCACCTCAAACTTCTTTCTCAACTCCAACAGCCACACCAGAAAACAATGAAGGCACAAAGCACAATATACACCTTACCCAAAGCATGTAAAGTCTAGGCCGGGACATAGATTGGAAGAGGGAGTCTCTCTGCTGTAAAACTGCACACAGCCTGGCACAGGTGTGGTCTGGGCCAGCTAATACTCTTCCAGACAATGCCTATGCATGGTTTGGGAGCTGACAAAGCTGACAAATCAGCTACAGATGATTTCTAATAGGCAGTCTGGGTGCAGACATCTTGTTTTGGAGACTGTGTGAGTTTAACTCCTTGCCAGGAGTTTACTAGTTTGTTTACTACCTTGCTTGTCTACTGGTAGTTTGCTTCCTACCTTGCCAGTGTGTTTACTAGCAGAGAGACAGTCATACAAGCTCGTAACTCCAAAAAAAGACTGTGAACACCCAGGGAGATGGTGTGACTGTAGCTTACTCCCCACTTATTTCCGCTTCCATTTACCATCAAAGAAACAGGCCACTGGTGCTCAGGTTGTTAAACTTCCCAAGTAAGGCAGTTAAACCACCTATTTGGGACAAGAGTTTCTAAAATTACAGCAAAAAAATCAGAGGAAGGTCATTTTTATGCCCATAGCAACAGACCAAAAAGATAGCATATCAAGCACATTTTGGCAGGAGATGAAGCTAAGGATCATTACCTGGATGATTCAATAAATGTCATTAACTCTGTATTTTTTCTCACTTTAGGACATCTTGGAGAAGTGCTAAGAACTATTTATGTGGAAAAGGTTACAGAAGCTGACAGACAGGAGCAGATAAGGTCACAAGCACTTGAACTTGAGGAATATTATCTGCCAAATTAAAGAGGGAAAAAAAAAAAGCTTTTGGAGCTAGAGAGGAAAGATCAAAAAGAACTAACATGGAAAAGTAACAACTGCAAAGGTAAGGATGACAGAAGATGGTTTAAATTGTATGCAAGAAACCAAGCATTGTAATAGGAGCAACAGTTAGAAACAGGAGTATTCTACAATGATCCAAAACACAGGGAAAGTGCAGGCAGAACATCAAGGAACCTCTATAAATACATAAAGAATCATATATATGGGGAGAGAAGTGAAGAAAATACTTAAAACAGTGCCATCCAGAAATTAATTAATATCAGTGAGTTCCAGACCAGAGGGAAACTTTAAAGCTAGATTTTGGAAAACAAATACTATTCAGTCCATCATCCTTCCTCCAAATCCAGTGACACAAGTGGTGCTGAAGCCTTGTGAACCTGTAAAGAGGAAGACAAACGAACCTATCCCTGATGTTAATTTAAAGCAGATGACTAAGGAGGAAAGAAAAAGAGAACCACTTCTCTGGCACCATCAGTCACAACCAGCCAGGCCTAGCTCAACGCTGCAAAACTTGGGGAATCTGACAAGCACAGAAAAAATAGACCGAATAGTTCTGACAAATACTGCAGCCCTTTGCAAGTAGGAGAGTTTTAAGGCCTACTGCAGAAGGAACAGTATTCGTAAAACTGGAAGAGTAGGGACAAAAGTGTTCAAGAAAGAAAGATGCTGTTCTGAGAATAGAAGCAAAACCATATTCCTGTGTTTAGGTCATTCAGTTAAGTCAGCTGCGTGGATTATCCTTGCAGGGAGGTTATGTGAGCCTGCAGCCAGCTCCAAGAACTGATACTGTGCTGAAATGCAAATCTTGAAGAGCAATTATGCAAAAGCTCTTACTAGGCAAGTTTTGGGGGGAAACCTTAAAAATAAATTGTAAAGAATAGAGTGGCCAGAAATGAGGAAGCACTGTGTAGAATATCAATTGCTATGCCAGGGGAAGAAACTAAAGGAATGTGCTACGAATGTCAACTATGACCCTGCTGTGAAACACATGAATCACCCAAAGCATGCAGTGAGAGTGGAGAGCACTGTAAGCCACCAGCATACACATCCAGCCCTTTGTACAGCAAAAGAGAAGACCTGGGCAATACAGATGCACGTTTCTGGCCTGGAAGAACACCCTCACCTGCAGGAGAGAGCCGGGTCACTTCCAGAGCATGTCTCGGAGTTTTGATCTCACAGCTACACAGCATACTATTAAAACCAAATGGGGCATCCTGCACCCCTGATCTGGTTTAGGAATAAACAGAAGTCCCTCTCTTCAGACCTCTTTAGTAAGTCTGGATTAGGTGAAATGAATTCCTAGGTACAGGCAGAAGGCTTTTGTGGAGTTCTGCACATACAGAAAACTGAGACCCAAACCTTCTTGTAACATGCAAGCAGTGACTGACCAGCTTCCTGACATTTTTTTGCTCAGGATAAAATAAGCATGCTTGTTTGTTAAGTCCTACAGCAGTGTGACTTCTTGTAATGACCAAACAACCTCAGATTCCTTTCTGCACTTTGATCTACCTAAAGGAGAATTACAACCTTTACAATTGCCTCATTTTCACAATTTACATGGACCAATTTTTGGAGTAGATCAGCGCACTCAAAAGATGCTGCAATGTAAGCCATTCGGCCATTATCCCTGACAGAAGACAGAAACAGAGATCAGTGAGCCCTTTCCTTTCATCTATGCTCAATATTCTCTACGTTCAAGCTTGAGGAGTGGTAGTCTGGTGAGCTCCCAGCACCACTATTAACAGCAGCCGGGACAACAATATCAGCCCAGCTGCTTTCTAGCCTGAAGAATTAATAAATCAAGAGAGAAGACCAACAGCTTTGTCTCTGACCAATTGCTGCTGGTTTAGAAGATGGTCCCTTTAGACAGGGTGACGTGACAATTCTGACAGGCTGCCTGTGATCCCAGCCTATGCACTATGTGTTTCAAAAGCATCATTCAAACTTGTTTTCAGAGTTTCAGCCATGCAGCCTCTCTGCAGTAGTGCACTAGTAAGGGGAGAGTGTAATCACATACTTCATACACAAACCGGGACCAGGAAACATGGTAACTGCAAGTTCTGTTGGTCTTTGGGAGTAAAGGATGTGCCTAATCTTTAGCACCTCTGTACTGCATTTGGGAAACAGAGGAAATAGCACTCACATTCCTTTAAAGAACACTTTGACTGTAATGGAGTTAAGAGAGGACCAAAAGAAGACACTGCTGCTGTAGCTAAATAGATGCAAACCTCCTTCCCAGCGCTGGATTGATGCAGTGTAAATATACAGTTGTAAATTCTGTAACCTCATGAACTAGCACATACAAGATTAGAGGTACCACCTTAACTCTGCTCCCTTGTGTGTACCACAACACATCTCTGATGACACGATCATATATGGCTCCTAAAATAATGTAATATCAGGCAGTTTTGTTCTACAGTCTTATTTATTACTTCTGAGTCTGTTGTCTCTATTTAATCTTTTCCTGCCTGGAAGAACATCACTCCATCAGTGAATCATCATCTCCAGAGAGGAAATGAAATGGAGCCACGTTCATAATATACAGCAAATCGCTGTCTTAACACTCAGTTAATGTTCCACAGTGGATTAAGAATTATTGTCCTAGTATTTCAGCTTAGTCCAGATTTAGTGTCCCAGTGGAAGAATTAAGGAGTAGATGAAACAGTGCATGTAAAGCTAGTTTCCAGAGCAATAGAGGAGCATGTTGTTATCACAGTCACAAAAGCAGGTACGTAAAAATCAAGGAATCACAAAGTAGTTCCCTTTTCACAAAAGCTTGAATAAGAGAAAAATGCATTTGGCTACCACAAGAGATTTCAGTGGTATTGCTGGAAAGCAAACAAAGATAAGCTGCTTAAACAAAAGGATTTTAATGAGTGCAATTGCAGACAGAAATATTACTTGTGCCTCCACGGTTCATGTGTTACGTATCATCTGGTCAGATACTGCCTGGACCGGCTACAGAAGAGACTTTACAGCAGTCAACACGTCCTAAACTTTTACTCATGAAAGGTTCCCCTGAGAGGTGAGGTTGTCAGTGAGTGCCTAAACCTGAAAGGGGTTTTCTCTCAAATTCCTCTACCCAAGGAATATTCCTGCCACTGCTCTCCCTTTCTCTTCTTTGCCTCTGACGTGCTCTTGCAGGTTTGTGATGACTAACGGTTGTTGAACTGTGTGTTTTCTGACAGGATCTGAACTATAAAACCCAGGAAGAAATGCCCCCTTGGAGCTTCATATGATACTCACTCTTCCTGAAGCTTCAAATATCAGCTGTGCAACTGTGAGCTCACACATTTGACTCACCACTTCTAATCTCTTTCCCTCACCTCAGCTTTGCTTTGGCAATATTGCCACCCCCACGTCTCTTGCTCACCGAACACCAAGCAAATTAAATCCCCATCTTTCTCTTTGGCTGCCTCCTTTTGTTCTCTTTATTTTTTATAACTAAGATGCTGTCATGTCCCTTTTCCTTCAGGTAAGTAGCCAGACAGATCCAGTTGCTCTCCATACTCTTTTGCACATTAGTCTATACCTAAAACCCAATGATTCTTCTTCTGCAATGTTTCTAAGACCCGGGACAGGTCATGCTCTCCCCACTTTTACCTTATCTTCTGCCTGACATTATCCTCCCCATTGTGGCCTTTCTGACACTACACCCAATGCAGGGTACAGCTTTTAGGTAACCTTATGCCCTGCATAATGATGGTAGCATTAATACTTACTTCTCCCTCCTTGTCCTTATTTTGCCACTACAGCACTGGTTTTGACACCTCTGCTTTCCACAGTGCCATTATCAACCTGCTTATCTGCTTTGGACAATTACTTCGCTGTTCTCCCCTCCACTCTGACAACAGTGCTGACTCCGAGCACCAACTATGACTTGTTTGTGTCTCTATCCTCTTCCTGTTTCTCATGCTGACATGACATAAGTGAGTGGGTTTTTTGGCCAGGCAGATCAGTGATTCTCCATTTGCCAGTAGAGCTGTCATTGCCTCAGCAGCCATGCACAATGACATGCATTACCCTGTATTCCTTCAAATGCCTCTTCAAAATGTTCTTCCCTTTAAGACGGACATGGTAAAACCATAATAACCAAAATATACAAGGCCTGCTTAAGGGAACTACAACCACGTACTTCTTTGTGCTGCTAAAAAAACCACCCACTCACTAACAGGAAGGGACATGATAAATGGTTTTACTGACCATGTCATGATAGGGTTATAAGTTCATTCTGTATTCTTTGTCTCTTCACTGAACTATATGATGTCTACACTATTATGCAGTTGAACACACCAATGCAAGCTCCATTACCATCAGCCATTTTCCACAGCCATTCCTGGGAGGAACATGTGGAGCTGGTGATTCTACTGGTGGTTCCAACCCATGACACATTTTCCACTGACGCTGCTCAAGCTAAGCACTGGCACAGGCTTACGCAATGTGTTGATCTCATCCATTTCCGTTGCTTAGTTGTTTACTGACTGTACTAATCACATTTTCTGTTACCAGTTCTTCCATGTCTCTACACTTATTACTGTAAACTGACACCAGGTACCAATCTTAAACATTCAAGAACTGTCTCCTCATCTGTCTTAGAGAAAGATGAAGAGAATGCAGTTTAGTTATTACACTAACATGGGGTTTCTTCCCAGAGTCCCAGGAATGCCCAGGGCTCATGTCTTCCTGTTCCCACATCAGAACGCTTCCTTATGAGTCGATTCCTAATACAACCAAGCAGGTTATCACTTTGAAGTTCATCCCTCATATTGCTGCTCAGTGCAGCACATGCTGTTCTGTCATGGATCTGACCTTGACTATAAAGAGGGCTGGTAAGTGCCTTTACAGAAAGTGCAAATAGTTCGATTTGGGGAGAACAGGAATAGAGGGCTTGTGCTACTAGCTCAAGCCAATCATATATCATTTCTACTCTTCATTTTCCTTGCTAGTCCATGCTTCATGCCAGGAGACACTGTTGACCAAGAAAATGGAGGGACATTCTTCCCTAGCACGGAGTTAGATAATGCTGCTAATGTAAAAGAATGAAGTGGACCCTTATGAGCTCTGTGGCCTGCATTTTCCACCCTCAGTGATCTGTGATTCATCTAATTAAGGTACAGAGCCTGGAAAACAAGAGGCAATTTGGAACTTCTACTCATTAACTGGGTATGAATGGGTTTGGGTTTTTTCCTCTTGACTGTCTTCATTTTATCTGCAGCAGTTCTTCGTGACTCAGACTCCAGAAGGGCTCATGATTGTGTGGGTTGCCTCTGGCAAAGGCAAGTAGCTTGAAAGTAAGTGTCTGTCTGTCTGACTTTTACTTGTCTCTGAAAACAAACACTGAAAAGCCTATTCCCTGTGCGGCTGGCCCAGCTGCCATGTCTTGCCTGCTTGTTGGGATACAAGATGATTAATCGCCCTCTATGTAGTTCAGTACTTAAACCATACATGATGGGGGCACAAGGGCATTCAGATAAAGCAGGGATAAAAAAAGACTTGTTTTACGCTTAATGAAGAAATAATTTCCTTAAGAACAAGAAGCTTCTCACAGCCAGTGCTTATAAATTGCTCTAATTGGAAATACACATAACAGTCCTGTGAGGATTATCTGAGTGCTTCTAGCTGGAATCAGAGTCAGGAAAGAAAAGTTATTTTAGAGATACTAATAAACCAGGAGGTTGTGAAGGCTTCTGGGATATATACAGATGTTTTATTTTAGGCTTTGTATATAAAGCCGATTTTGATGCAATTTGCTATAGGTCTGCAAGCGCTGCTGATCAGCCTTGAGGCAGAGAGGAGTGAAAATAAAAGGACAGACGCCTAGATCAGAGGGCAGTAACTCCAGAAATATGTACTGGGTTTTGTTAGCTGGGACTTCAGGCTATCAGGCTAAATAGGGACCTATCTGAGATTTGATCAAATGCACCAGACACACAGCTAAAGACATCTTCGGCAGTACCTTTCCTTGCTCCTGCAGGAGATGAGCAGGCTTACAGGCAGGCTCCATGCCCAGCTGCACTGGAAATGCCTTCCTCTATGCTCTGCCACAGTCAGTCTCACCAGCCTCTTCTTCAGAGCACGGAAAATGGTGGTTCTTGCTTCTGACTCCTCTGTCCAATGCTGTTCTTTGGGCAGGAGCAGTGCAGCACGAGCTGCCACAGACCCCCGGATTTTACACGCTTTGCTAAATACAGCATGGAGCCTCTCAGCCCTCCATCGCCAGCTGCAGCCACATCTCCTGACCCTCGGAGACTGCAAAGACGAGAGGACAGGAAACGGCTGGCTGCTCTTCAGGGCTGAAATTCACCTCTGCCCAGCGACAGACACAAAACCTGTACAAAACAATTTGCTCCTGTTTATGGCTATCCGCATACAGCCCAGCTACTAGAGCACCTGAGGCCCTTCCGTCGCTGAAACCACCCCCAAGTGTGTGTTGGCTGGCAGTAAGGACACCTGCGCCACATTCCTGTAATTTGGCTTATCTGGATTTGGCTCGGACCCTGCGTCCGGAGGCTTTGCCATCAAAAGCGAGCGGGCAGGGCGAAGGGCGAGCGGCGGGGCCGCACCACGGCCCTCACTCCCCTCAGGACGGCCTCACGCCTGAAGGGCCGCGGCGCCATCTTGCGGTTGAGTGGGGCCGCGCCGCTTCCCGCCCATGCCCCGTTTTGCTCCGGAGTCGTAAACCAAGCCGCGGCGTGTGGGAATGAGCAGCGCCAGCAGCGGCACAGGGGTAAAAAACCTGGTTTTCCTCCTTACCGACCCCAAGCACCCCATGTGGGACGGGGGCGGCCGTCGGGACCCCCCGAACACGGACCCCACCAACGGGCGGCTGCAGTTGCGCGCCGCCAGCGCCCGCCCCGGGACAGCGCCGCCCTCACCGCACCCCCCGCGCCCGCCGCTGGCGGCGAAGAGGGCGGTGTGGTGGCGCCCCCTAGCGGAGGAAGGGAGGACAAGAGGCGCGGGAGCCGCGGCGCGCTGCGGGTCCGCATTCCCGCTGTGCAGGGCGCAGGGGGTGCCTGTTGTGTGGAACAGGAGAGCAGGCTGTGTGCTCCTCAGCGCGAACACGTGCCGTGAGCAAGAGTCTCTGTGGGCAGAGGTCTCGTACCTCAACGTGGTGATCTTTAGTGTTATGGACCAGGTTCCTGTAGGAGCACAGCTGTCTTCTGTTTTGCTGGGCTCCTCACAGTCACACCTGCTTCCTCCTCTTTCTGAAGTTAGTTGGTGCCCTTCCTCTTATCCAGCAGGTTCACTGGTCATAGAATCACAGAATAGTTAGGGTTGGAAAGGACCTTAAGATCATCCGATTCCAACCCCCCTGCCATGGGCAGGGACACCTCCCACTAAACCATGCCACCCAAGGCTCTGTCCAACCTGGCCTTG
>JANRGW010003673.1:0-19899 GCA_024733675.1 Psilopsiagon aymara
TGTCCAAAGCCCCTCTCCAGGTTTCCTGCAGCCCCTTCAGGCACTGGAGCTGCTCTGAGGTCTCCCCTTCAGGAGCCCTCTCCTGTCCAGGCTGCCCCAGCCCCGGCTCCAGAGCAGAGCTGCTCCAGCCCTCGCAGCAGCTCCATGGGCCCCTCAGGACTCACTCCCACAACTCGATGTCGCTCTTGTGCTGTTGCCCCAGAGCTGGATGCAGCACTGCAGGTGGGAGTGGGAAGGATCTCCTCCCTTGACTTGCTGGCCATGCTCCTCTTGGTGCAGACCAGGATGGGGCTGGCCTTCTGGGCTGCAAGTGCACATTGCTTGGTCACGTTGAGCTTTGTTCTCCTAAAAAGAGGGGCTTTGTTCTGACACCTCATGACACAAAGACAGCTTTATTCTCCTCAAAGCCATGTGTAGGAGCTTGCAAACAAGCTGGTTTTGGCTCAGGGACAAGCCAGGCAAGGCTGTGAAAACAAATGACCAAGGAGATGACCCCAAAGAGAGGTAAACCACCTACATTCAGCCCTGCTGAAGCCTCCAAGCATGGGCAGCTCTAATTCCAGTTCACAGGGTGGAAACTGCAAGCGTTGGCAGATAGGAGAATTGAATTTTCATCCAAGATTCAGCCACAGGGGTTTCTTGTTACACCACAAAGAGGTGATGGGCAAGTGCTTGGGCAAGAAGAAAAGGGTAAATCAACTGGAACGGGCAGGCAGGTGGAGAGATTAACAAAATCTATGGGTCCTGCCTCTCCACCCCCCCTCTGAAAACCCAGTCCTGAGGACTCCTGGGTTTGCTTTTCAACATTAACCATGCAACTTGTCACAACACAGTTGATTTAATGCCTGCGTCCACTTTGACTGTCAGAGCTTCCCCCGATCATGTCAGGACCTTGTGTCAGTGATGTTACTGAAGTTTGAACCCCAGCTTGTGAGGAACACATAAAAGATCTCCTCATTGCTTCAGACCCTGCTCACAGCATTGTTTTAGGGAAAACAGAACGGGCATGGAGGCAGAGAATGCAGGGAACTCTGCTTCCAGCAAGAAAAGCTCTTTCTGTGTGCCTCTGAGAGGTGGTTACATAGTGTGTGAGCAAGCCCCTTGGGGACTTGAGTGGGTCACCTACCTTCTGACACCTGACAAGACATGGCAAGGCTGATGCTGAACTGCTCAAACCTGTTGTGAGCAGGATGTATCTGTGTTTGTCCACAAACATAACTCCTCGAGCTTCAAGAACTTCCAGGTCAAGACCTTCACTACTGCAAGAAGGTAAATGTTTGGATTGAAGTAGCTGCAGAGCAAAGGGGTTGCAGCTGGGCTCAGCTGTCCCTCTTCACATCACTTCACCCTTTCAGTTATGTCTGGATCTGGCCACAAGTGACCTCAGGTAATGGTTTCTTTGACAGTGCCTGGACTTTTCAGCAGCATCATTTTCAAACACCACAGACTGGTTTGTGTAGGAAGAGAGCATAAAGCTCATTCAGCTCCAACCCTGCGGATTTACTTAACAGTAAAAGAGCTATGTGGAATACCATCATCAGATATGAAGTTAGGAAAGGCAAGAGCCTTCCCAGGCATCAGGAATTTCAGAGGGCAAGATCCCAGAGTTGGTAAAACCCATTTGATACTTCAAGTATCAAACCTTGCTGCTGGCAGGCAGCAGGAATTCCCGGTATCACATTGTGCTAGTCTTAACAGATGCAAGAGCTCTCCCTTCATCTGCCCCTGACAGCAGGCACAGAGATCCTACTCCCAGTGCGCAGCTGCCTCCTCTGACCCCCTCCCATCTGCTGCTGGAGATCCAACTGCAGCACAAGAGCTGAAGCTATCAGCACACATCCATCTGCTGAAAAGGCTGAATTGCTCTTGTCAGCATCTTAGCAGACAACCCTAGCACCTCAATGCCTAGTTCCAATGCCAACCGGTCACAGACTGCAGCCACCCTCCCCTCAGCACCCTCCTATTCTGTCAAGCAGCTCTGTAAGTCTCATGCAACAACACACGAATCTTTATCTGTGGTACTCTTCCAAGGAGGCATCAGTTTGTCTCCAGCCAAAGATAAACCAGCTGGGTGCAGAACTACAAACACTGCAAGAAACAGCACCATAAAGTCCCACTTGGTAAGTCAAAGTTCCCACTTGTTTGATCAAAATAAATACCCTGTTCAGCTCTTCTGCTATTCCCTATGGGGGAATCATACAAACCTGAATACACTGAAAGAAAAAGCTTCACAAGTTATCTATATCTTCAAACAGTTTCAGACTTGTTTAGTCCTAAGAGTCCCTACTTACCGCACCCAAAAGACTAACACATAACAGACAGTGCAAGTACTTCACCACTCTAAATCCCAGGGAGGACAAAGTTGAAGCTATGTTCTCTGAGAGGCTTCAGTATCAGAACAGTCAGACATACGTAACTATGATAACTCCTACACAGAGAGGAGACTTACAAAGAGAATTCCTGATGTGGAACATGACTCTATCACAGCTCCCAAATTCTTTGTTGGCTTTTTAAACAAACACTGTTAATGCCTATCAACAAGGGATGATGCAGATTCTTTGCAAAGCATAAGATCTGGGTCACAGCGACACAAACAGCTTTTGTTCACAGATCACCTCCAGCAAGACTGAAGCACAGACCATACGCTGCTTCCACCACTGAAGGTGACACGGCCTTAAATTTAAGTGCTATATTCCAGTCTCATCCACTTTAACTCACAATCCTGGAAGCCTACGGTCAGTGTTTAGATGCACTCTCTCTTCCAGGCATCAAGAGATGTAACTCCACTGATGGGTATTAAATGTGTCAATAAAGGAGAAAGAGTTAACATCAGCCACTAACTCCCCTCTTCCTGAGTGCCTGGGATTGCAGAAAGACTTTCAGTTGCACCAATAAGACATGTAAACCCCTTAGAGGAGGCAGAACAAACTGCAGACAGACAACTACAGAAGTAGAAAGTGGTTTCATCAGTTTATTGCTTTTTGCAACCTGAACTTTGCAGCTATTTCACATACGGTCAAGCCTGTACAGACATACTCAATGCAGCACACACCACACGCCATCACGGAGTACAGTGTTTTATTACAAGCCACAAGACTAGTGGGAAAACAATTCTAATCTTACATCCACATCATTTGAGGGTTTGGCAGTAAATACAGCATCTCCAAAAAGCTATTGCCATTTACACTGATTGATCAAATGATTACTTTTAAGTTACTGAATAAAGCAAACCGGTGAGGGACCAAGTGCTTTGAACACGATGCGGTGCATTCAGGGTGTCCTCCCAATGCACGTGTTCCGGAATCCTCTAAAACTTCATACTACCAAATGAAACTAAGGTACTTCGCTTCCAGTTTAAATACCAGGAGAAAATAATAGGCACCTTTTAATATATTAACTAAAAGACTATCTGTATAAAACTCTTCCCACTTGGAGTATTTTTAAGTTAAACTATATAATTATTATACTTACAAGAAATAAAATGAGAAATTTATTGCTGGTACAAAAACTCATGGGTTTCATGGAGAAGTTAGATTAATATTATTGCTATAAACAGTGCCAGAGACAAGAATTTGATTTTCATGTTAGTTCACCAGCCACAAGTGGCTTTCAAGGACATGTAGCTACTCAGGAAAGATGAGGTCCACAACTCTTCACAGTTATGCTTTACAGTGTGATGTCATTTTACTGCCTTTAAGTATAACAGTGAGACTCAGTTTGCTGCTCCTGTGTTCCAACATTATCATTCATTAGATCTTCTCTCCATGGAAGAAAAACCCAAAAGTAAAAACCCCAACCAGCCTCATCTTGCTTTCCCACATTCAGAACTACAACTACATTCATATCTTCACCCATAGCAAAAAAATAAGTGGGAATGTCCACCATGTGGAGAGTCCTTGACAAAGAATAAGGTTTCCAGGCCAAGCTTTGATCGATTTGCTAAGAAGCTTCCACTCCAAAAGAAAGCTTTTTACACAGAGATTAACATGACTCAGTGCAAACACAGTCACACCCACTACTCTGCTAGTAACAAAAATGAACATCAAAACCTGCTTACAGATCTGCACAGTCCAGTTTCTTTGCAACGCAGTGATCTCCAGTCACAAGAACATGAATCTATAGCTTTGGGGTTAAGGACGCTGTTTCCAGCAGGTATCTAGCTTGCTGCTAGTTCATACTACTTCCTCAATGTGATTTTCTTCTTAACATACACTCACCCAACTGCTGACTCAAAAGCTGATACAGGACAGCAAACAACTCTATCTCTCCCTTTAATTAAACAGTCAACACTAGGATCCCTAAGGGTTATTGCCATTGTAAACTATTAAGGTTACAGAATTTGTAATGCATTACTTAAGGATCATAAAGTGAAGCAGTGGAAACTTTAACCTAGTCATACATCCTGTTACTGCTAACTGGAAGATTCATACAAACCAGGGTTCCTTAGAGCCAGCAATTCTCATGTCACTTAAAGAAAAAGGGTGGATTTTGCATTAATGCCACTGTAATTGGGGCAGCTGAACTCTGCTGCACATCAAGTAGTTAGAAGCATTTATCTGGGTCTTAAGAAATGGAAATGACAAGTGATCTGGTTCAAGTGGAAGCCTCCAACTGGCTAATCCTCTTATAGTGCACCCTGGGCCCAAACATGCCTCATGATAAAGCAGGATTCTAACCCAAAACATTAATGCATCAATGGTTTTAATATCAGCCATGAATGCCAAAGCACCAAAGTACTTACTGTTCAGTCATTGCCATAACAGTTCCTTTTTCTTCATCTTCAAACCCACATTCCTCCTTCACATCCCTCCCCCCCAAAAAATATTAGTACAAACCCGAATTAATATAAATACTTAAGGAGGAAAGACAATGCTCAACCTGCAAGAATTGAGAAGCATTCACCTTTCTTTTCATGGCATACATGAAAAGGAGTCAGACACCAAGAACTGGATCAACAGAGACAGTAGTTCAGTGGAGAAAACCCTCTTGTATGCTGTTAGACAACTCAGGCTTAGCATTGTGCGCACTATATACATCTGAAAACAAAACCTCTGCTTTTCTTCAGACAACTTGAAACATTAAATATTTTAAATGAAGCTCTTTCAACTCCAAGCTGTATTTACACAGTTATTCACAAAAATGTGCAAAGTAAAATATGACATCAAAAGAAATTTAAAAGTCCAACAAAAAGACATTAAAAAAAGGCAGCAGAGATTCCATATCCAGTTTATACACACTTTAAAGACCTAAAGTCAGTGAAAAGGTTGTTCCAGCTGCTCCTCTGGAAGTTTAACACATCCAAACCATGCTGCACTCCATCACTAGCTGTCTGTGCCACAGAACTCACAGTGTATGCCACCAGTGAGGTCTTTGACAACCTTTTCTTTGATCAGTTTCTGCAGGAATTTAGTTTCACTTGTCACATTGTGCATAGTTTGTCCATTCATGGCAGCCATGCAGAGGTTGTTGTAGTAGTGCAAAGGTGCGCTGGGCTGATTCAGGTCGTAGCCAAATCCGGCTAAGCTCACTTCGTCACATAAATGTGTGGCCAGAACAACTGCTGTGACCCCAATTGTAGGTACATTCTGAAAAGGGGAAAAACAAGTGCAGCTTGCTGAATTGAAACATTCACCTTTGCTAGGTTTTAGAAACACTTCACAAAGATCTACGGCTTTGTCTATTCTCTCTCCTCACTTAAAACTGAAATCAACTGAACAAGCCAAACTAAAACCACTTACAACTAAAGAATCAAATAAGCAAGTAAAACTGAAAACTTCAGGGTCAAATACTAACACAACCTGAGTATTTGCCTTTAACTAGACTTTTGGCTATGAATACTGGCTTATTATTATGCAGGCAATGTGCCCTATTACTGTGTAGTTAAACCACAAGTGAACCCTCGCTCCAAACACTCAACTCCTGACACGCAGCTAAACTTGACATTTCCTGATGCACTTTAGGCTTGGGCAACAAGCAATCCAACAGGATTCTTCAGAATATTCCACTGAACAGCCTGTGAAGAAGGCAGGTATACTACAATTCAACTAAAAGATAGCTTTATACATTAGGTTATTTCAATAAATAAATGGGAGAAGATGCTTCACACATTTGCACACTAACACTACCATTAAACTCCTTCCCATAAGAGGTACAAAAATAACCCATTCCAGTGCCTCACCATTCTCACAGTAAAGAATTTATTCCTCATATCCAATCTGAACTTCCCCAGTTTAAGTTTGAACCCATTACCCCTTGTCCTATCACTACAGCCCCTGATGAAGAGTCCCTTCCAAGCATCCCTATAGGCCCCTTCCAGATACCAGAAGGCTCCTATGAGGTCTTCACTCAGCCTTCTCTTCTCCAGGCTGAACAGCCCCAACTCTCTCATCCTATCTTCATACAGGAGGTGCTCCAGTCCCATGATCATCCTCGTGGCCTCCTCTGGACTTATTCCAACAGTTCCATGTCCTTTCGATGGTGAGGACACCAGAACTGCACACAATACTGCAAGTGAGGTCTCACGAGAGCAGAGTAGAGGGGCAGGATCACCGCAAGTTGCCCAGGGAAGCTGTGACTGCTCCATCCCTGGCGGTGTTCAAGGCCAGGCTGGACAGAGCCTTGGGTGACATGGTTTAGTGCAAGGTGTCCCTGCCCATGGCAGGGTGGTTGGAACTGGATGAGCTTAAGGTGCTTTCCAAGCCTAATTATTCTATGATTCTATGATGGTTATTTTCTCATAGTTCAAGAGAAATAGTGACATCCAATTTCTCAAACAAATAGGAAAAATAACAAAATGCAGTGTGAATTAAACTGGGTGATTCATCACTCCATGTGGTGGCTACAGCAAAGGACAGGGAGGATATACCCACCAGTTGCTATTGAGGGCACTGGCACACACAGCCATTGCAGCAGTTGGAAGGTTGTTCCACTGGCCTGGTTTCCATGCTCTCTCCACAGCTGGAGACACATCTGTCCATAGCTAATTAATGGTTTGATTTAGCAGGGCTACTTTAACACACTTAGTGTACATCAAATGTTTGTTTTGAATACTTAACACAATAATGTGCACGAGAACAAACAGTGCTGCAATGAATTTATCATAGACTGACAGAATGGTCTGGGTTGGAAGGGAGCTTAAAGCTCATCCAGCTCCAAACCCCTGCCACTGGCAGGGACAGCTTCCACTAGAGCAGGTTGCTCCAAGCCCGTCCAATCTGGCCGTGAACGCTGCCAGGGATGGGGCAGCCACAGCCTCTCTGGGCACCCTGTGCCAGGACTCCAGCATCTCACAGGGAAGAACTTCTGCCTTAACTGTAACCTGAATTTCCCCTGTTTCAGTTTAAAGCCATTACCACCTTGTCCTATCTGTAGATAGCCTTATAAAAAGCCCCTCTCCAGCTTTCCTGTAGCCCCTTCAGGCATTAGAGCTGCTCTAAGGCCTTGCCTTAAGGAGCCTTCTCTCCTCCAGGCTGAACCAGCCCAGCTCTCTCAGCCTGGCTCCAGAGCAGAGCTGCTCCAGCCCCTGCTACATCTCCATGGCCCTTCTCCAAGTTCACTCCCACAACTTCATACCCTTCTTGTGTTGGTGACCCCAGAGCTGGACACAGTACTCCATGTGGGGACTCATGAGCACCGTGACATTTGATGTCAGCATGCACAGGCATAATGCCTCATCTATAAAGGTGAGCTGAAACCCTACTTCAATTTCACACAAGAAAATACAACAGTCCTTTGAGAGCACATTGATTTCCTATTACTCAAAATCAGCTCTGAAACTGCACAGAGAAAATATAATGAAGAGCCCCAACCTTCTCCCAGTTTCTTGTTTTACTTTCTATTTTACAGTCCCGTTCTCCAACAAGGAAGCTCCTTACCTTATCCCAACCCCAGAATTTTGACCGAGGTTCAGGGAACTGCAGAATGTCCAAAGCTGTCTCTTTGATGATGACTGGATTCAGAATCCGAAACTGCTTTGATGCAAAAGGAATTGTCTCAGCAACTTCCTTCCAAAAGAAGAGTCTCACCCACAGAGGCTGAGAGAAAGGAAACACAGTTCAGCAAAGGGAAACTGAGACTGCGGAGTGTCTGGCAGATGCAGCACACAAGTGCTAGAATTCACCAGTGATTCAGTTTCTAGCTGAGGTGCTTCAGAAACGCCAGTGTACCTCAACTAGTACGTGGCAAACTGTTAAACTTCACAAGCTTTCTTCTCTCTTAATCATAGAGCATTTTTTCAATCTATAGTCAGAAAAACCTCGCTACTGGTTTTCAATGGGCAGAAATGATCTTCCCACAGACTGAAAGAGGTGGAAATCACCCATTTAAAGAGTTTGGAAACATGGAACTTCTCTATCAGTTCCTTTGGAACCTCTGCACTTTAAATAGTGAGAAATAAACAACCTCTTAATTTTGAACTAAGAACTGTGATGCTCCAATCGCACGTTAACTGCATGTATGCCTACTGTAGCAGCAGACTAAGATGGACAGGAATCCAAAAATTTCCTCTATTTCAGGCTCCAAAGACTTGTTCAAGTCACTTAAACCTAATGTGAAATGAATCCAACTTTGGTTAGCACCAGATAGGCCGTGTAGCTTAGTGCAAACTACCAAAAGTGCACAGAAAACGTTACTGTCAGCATGGGGCTTCAACATGAATGCTGGTATTAACAGTAACGAGGAGACGGAGCTAACAACACCACAGTTACACGAAAGATCCTCAGTACACTTAACCAGGAGCTAAGAGATCAGTCAGCTTCTTCACCATCAGAAAACAAACTAAATTCATACAAACATAACAGTGAAAGGTTACATACCAAGGTTTCATTTTTAACCATTGCTTGAAGCCAATTGAAATCAACACTTTTAAACAGCACAGCCACAAACAAGCTAGCAGGAGGGTACTCGTGTTCAGAGAGAGGGGCTCCTTCCGGGTAAGTCATCCGGATAGTAGTTTTGTTACCAACATGATCTGTGTATCCTTGAACTGGTGCATCATTTAACCTAACAACAAAACCATCAGAATGGAGAAAAACTGCATTTACTAAGCACAGGTTACAATCTCATGAGAACATCAGACACTGAAGAAAAGAACTTTTATCTGGCCCAGGTAAGAGTGGAGTAGAGTGTTTTCTCAGTATCTCAGTGTTCCTTGCCTCACTCACTCATCCCTGATCTTTGGGAGGATGCCAATCCTATGAATAGATCATATGGCACAAGCACAGAACTTCAACAAGAAAAGCTTGCATAGGAAAGTAAGAGCAGTGCAGGGTTTAATATTCACTGCCTTGTGCCAACTCAGAGGGGCTTAAAAAGAGGAAGGGAAAGAAATCACACAGGAAGTCGCCTGTGTTATCTTTTTTACATATATGCACACACAAATATTACATAAAGGCATTCAAATTACCAATGCAATGTAATGCATCTTGTGGGTTTACATCATTCCAGCTAACCAAAAACGTCACATGTAGCACACTGCTGACAATAGCATCATCCAGCTCCATGGGCAGGTCTGCAGAAGAGCAGAAGTCCCACAGACTTTTCTATGTCAGCAGAAAACTCACCTTCATGCTGCCAGCTCTAACTTCAGACAGCAGCAGTGCAAGTTTCCAGCCCCTCCATACGCTGACAGGTTTGTCGATCTTTGTGTAAGTGCTATTGATGCACCGTATGGAGTACTACCCTAAGAGCAGCTATTAAGAGAATCATAGAATGGTTTGGGTTGGAAAGGGCCTTAAGAACACCTAGTTCAAACCCTCCTGCCATGGGCAGGGACACCTCCCACTAAACCATGACAACCAAGGCTATGTTCAGCCTGGCCTTGAACACTGCCATCGACGGAGCATTCACAACTCCCCTGGGCAACCCATTCCAGTGCCTCACCACCCTCACAGTAAAGAACTTCTTCCTTGTATCTAACCTGAACTTCCCCTGTTTCAGTTTAAACCCATTACCCCTTGTCCTATCACTACAGTCCCTAATGAAGAGTCCCTCCCCAGCATCCCTATAGGCCCCCTTCAGATACTGGAAGGCTGCTATGAGGTCTCCATGCAGCTTCTCTTCCCCAGGCTGAACAGCCCCAATTTTCTCAGCCTGTCTTCATAAGGGAGGTGCTCCAGTCCCTGATCACCATCATGGCTTCCTTAGTTTACAAAGCAACCTGGGGAAATGCTGGCGTTAAGTTTATCTGTGACTTCACATGATTCAAAATAGAGAAGGAGCGTTTAAACAGTAGCATTCAGAAGGCACAAATACGGAGCATGTGCTCCTTTCATTCAGATGTTAGAAAACATGGGTAATCATAAAAAGCACACACTGCATGTTGTAAACATAAGGAAAGATAAGCATGCTGCACAGTGTGTAAGCAAACTGGATGCTGAAACATCAATTATTTATTATTGCGTTTGAAACAGCTGTTGTAAACTCCTTCAAATAAGCATTCCAACTAACCAAAAGGAAAAAGGCAGAGGTGAGACCTAAAGCCTGCACCTGAAAGCTTGAACATATGAATGGACAAAGCGAGGTTTCTCTACCTTTCCATTATTTCACTGGCTTCCGTCTCATTTCTGCTCATGGGTTTTTTGCATCTGCAGTCTGCAGGCTGAGAAAGTTGGGGCTGTTCAGCCTGGAGAAGAAAAGGCTGTGTGGAGACCTCACAGCAGCCTCCCAGTACCTGAAGGGGGCCTACAAGGATGCTGGAGAGGGATCCTTCATCAGGGACTGCAGTGACAGGACAAGGGGTAACGGGTTCAAACTGAAACAGAGGAAGTTCAAGTTAGATATAAGGAAGAAATTCTTTACTATGAGGGTGGTGACACGGTGGCACAGGTTGCCCAAAGAAGCTGTGAATGCTCCATCCTGGACAGTGCTCAAGGCCAGGTTGAACAGGGCTTTAGGTGACATGGTCTAGTGTGAGGCATCCCTGCCCATGGCAAGGCGGTTGGAACTGGATGATCTTAAGGTCCTTTCCAACCCAAACTGTTCTATTATTCTATAATTACATTGAATTCGCGTCTTGTGAACAGGACAATTTATTTTGCTCCTAAAACTCCAACTTCCATCAAATCACAAATTTCTCAACAGTACTTTCAGAAATAGCCTTACAAGTTGCATAAATGTTGATAATACTGTCCCCTTAAAACCCAAAGGCTGCTCACAAGGTGAAGTTGAAGTAGTTGGAATCTTTAAATGGAAAATACATACCTTATAACAATATCAAACTGATTCAGTAAGTGACCCAGCTCTGATCCATGAAGAATTCCACCACTGCCAACAACCACACAACGCTTACAGTGTTTTGACTTCAAATCTTCTGGTAAATCATGTTCAGGTAAAAGTTCGAGGAGATTTTTAAGCTTATCAAAAAACTTGTGAAATCCAAAAGGAGGTTCATATTTAAATAAAGCTTCATCTTCATTTATATTTTTCTTTACAAAGGGAGGTACGTCCATGCTGTATTTCTCTGCAAATAACTTCCCCATTTCTTTCTTTACATAAGAAGGTCGACACTGCTCCTGCAACACAGCTCTGGCATATTGTTGTGCTCTCTAGAACAAAAGATACATGGTTTCAGGCAGGAAAGCCAGCTTCAGGAACATACAAAGTCCTTTTAATGCAACCTACCAGCAGCTTAGCAAACAGAGGGGTTTATTAAAGAATGCTTAAAGACAGAAATAAAAGACATTTTAAAGCATTCACTCAAACACAGACACTAACCAGTGCAGGGTGAAACCTGCAAAGGAACATCCCTCCATCCAATCACTTAAATCTGGAAAGGAGGTGTTCTATAGAATAAATTAGGTTAGTAAAAGTGATAGGTGGAAGGGAGCCATTTGAGAACATCTGTACTGTTACTTACAAAATCAGATGTACCCCTACCCATCTAACTCAGCAAGGCAGCAAGCAGAATATCTACTCCACTTGCAACTATATGTCCCAAGTTCTGCCTGTGGTAGGATTTTACTAGAGACAAATCCACTGCAGTGCCAGGCTGGACTTGCTTACTAACCAAAATGAAGCAACACTTCTTCCATAAATACTGCTAAAGTAGTACTGCTATAATGACTAAAACCTGACTTTGAAAGGAATGCAAGGTGGGGTGTTTCAGGTCTTTCTTCACTATGACAGTAGTGAAGTGCTGGCATAGGGTGCTCAGAGAAGCAGTAGGTGCTTCATCCCTGGCAATGCTCAAGGCCAGGTTGGATGGGGCTTGGAGCAACCTGCTCCAGTGGAAGGTGTCCCTGCCCATGGCAGGGGCCTGGAACTGGATGAGCTTTAAGCTCCCTTCCCACCCAAACCATCCTGTGATTCTATGATTCTTTCAAAGACTACCCACCAAAACAAAAGACTACAGATCCACACTGCCTAAAATGATTAAGCTGTCAAATGAAACTACAAATTTTACCACACCAACACAACTACTCATGTATGGTTTTTAGAAATCTGTAGTGGCAAGCCAGTACCTGCCGTAAGAAAGAAGGCAAATGGCATTATTTTTATCAGTTAAAAAAAAATCTTTCCATATGCTCTTTTCCCCCAATCAACTCTAATCTTTTCTCCCCTAAAATTAAAAGAAAACATGAGCAAACACAGGACTCAGACTCAAGATTCAAATCAATTCTCCATCGGTGCTGTTTAGGAAAGAGAAGTGTGTATGTAGGTGGGAATGTATGTATTCCCAGGAGGAAATGTATTCCCAAGAGGGAAGCTGTGCTTCTTTCTTTTTTAACCAAGATTGTTCTATAGAACTGCCTCTGCCACCCTTATAAAGGTCTCTGCAAGTCTGTCCGTGAACACCACACTTCTTCCTGGGCTGAGAAACTTCATGACTGAGAAACTTCACGCTGTACACTTAGCCATTAACACTCAGTACTCTTTGGAAGAGCCTCATTTTTAAGGCTGACAGTTGCGCCTCCAATCAGCAAAAAGTAATGCCAATCACTTGACAACTGCCAAGCTGTACTCAGCTTTATAATCAGCTATTACCTAACTCGACAAAGAGCAATGCCATTTCTTCCTCCTGCACACAACACAAACAAAATGAATCATGAGACAGCAATAAACACAGTCTATGCAGTCTTTAGGTTTGCTTGGCTTAAGGCATTTGTTGTTTGGAAACAAGAATATGCTATTGTGAAAAGAAATCTGTCAAGTGAAAAGGGGAGGCTAAGATGCTCAGAAGGGGAAAAACATGCACTAAAGGAGGTAATGAGACCATCTTAAATCAGGGCTTCTGCTCTAAGTTGTGTCCTGGCATTGAGACATCCAATGACAGAATTGTGACAACTCTAAAACATGGTTAAGTGCTATCATAAAGAGCAAACAGGTTAAGCAATAAAGGCAAGGAACTGTCATCAAGAATTAAGAGAAAGTTTTATTGGCGTCTGCTACACCAGCTTAAAAGCCACATGCAAAATTGTAGCTGAAGTAGCTGCTACCTTAAATAAGTCAATGAACTTCGAGCTGAACCCTCCAGCACATTTGCCCCACATTCCAAGAACATCTTAGCAACTACAAGGCAAAGCAGGTTGGGGAACTGGCTGAAGTAAAATATACCTTTGATTTCATGTGTTGGCTTTGGGACTTGAACTTTCCATTTGCATCAATTTTCTAATCCGCACTGACACAATAGTATGGTGACATATTTCATTTCAAATTCTTAATAGTCACAATTATCTCCTTTTACCCCTAAAAAATCCAGTTTCTCAATGCACTTCTCCTGTCACTCCACAAGAATAAAACCCAGAAGTTCAATGACATGAAATGAAGCAGAATCTATTTTCAAGGCCAGGCTGGACAAAGTCTTGGGCGACATGGTCTAGTGTGAGGCGTCCCTGTCCATGGCAGGGGGCTGGAACTGGATGATCTTGACATCCTTTCCAACCTAAACCACTCTATGATTCTATGATCCTGTTTTCCCCTCACAGGATGATTTTAGCATTCTAATTCTTTCTTACAGAGCCTGGTAACCCCTTTATTGTCAATTTTTCAGTAAAAATAAAAGCAAAAAAAAATATACCAACCCTTACACGCTCAAGGTCCACATATGGCATTTTTGTTCTATCACATTCTTCAGGGCCAAAATGTAACTTGAGGATATAAAGGAAGCACCCTCCAACCACAAACAGTGCAAGAAGTCTAAAAACAAACAGGAGGAGGTAGGGGTAGGAGAGAAAAGAAACATATAATCTTGATTTCCACCAATCCATCAAGCGTTAAATCATTATTTTTACACAAATTTAAGAGAGTTGAACTTGCATTTTGATTCAAACCAAGGTAACTATTGCTCTGTTCACTGCAAGTCTTTATCAACTCTTCAGAGCTATCTGCAGGAAAAGTACAAAGATGCATAGATGTTTGAATAAGGCAAACATTGCATATTGCCAACTCTGAATTATGCAGTTCTATGCCTGCATCATACACTCTAAATGCATCTCTGATGGGTCAAACAGCTCCCAAAAGGCATCCAAAAGGACCTTCGGGGTACCTACTTTAAAGGGTGACTCTATTTTGAAATACATACTTTCATGTAAGTTAAAAAAAGGATGAGACTTCAAATTCTTCAAGATTTGAGGTAAATGGCCACCACCCACACATAAAATGACCAAAATGCAGAATTTAGATACTCAGGTTTATATTGAGAAGCCCAATGTTATTATTTACACCCCAAAAAACATGCAGAAGGAGGACAAAACCAAGCACAATCAACTGGAAAACTGAGTAATATAGACCATGGGTTTGATCTACTCATTCCTCATTCCTGACGAATCTCACTGTTGATCTCCAAATATTCACCTGGCTCATTTCACATCTAAACCAAGCTGCAAGAATTGCATCATTATTTGGTTAGAGTCATGGTTGTTACTCAAATATGAAGTTTGAGCTTTATTATTGATTTTCATTTCCCATGGATTCCTAAGGACTGGACATTTGTTTAAATATACAACCTACTGAGTGCCCAGTGCTTCTTGAAACTCTTTCAGATAACGTTAATATAGGTTTCTAAGATTATCTGTGTTTATAAAAGCTTGTAGCATATGGATTAATAGATGCAATCCTGGGACTCAGTTTGTCTGTGATGCAAACAAGCTGACCAACAAAGGAGCACTGTTCTCACATCTGATTGAACTTGGTCAAATTTAGCACTGACAGGGGGGCTAGATCTTCATTACATGTTGGGCTGCAAAAACCAGCTGACTGGCAGAAAACAGGGGGTCACAGCAGATGAATGAGGATCAGTTTCATCCACAGACGTTTATCAAGGATCTCTAAATTCAGCTGGGGCTGCACCATTCAGGTGCTCAAAACACCAGTGGATGTAACAGTTTGGCTTTGAGAGGTTTTTAAGCTTTAAGACCTAAAAATTCGTGTGGCATAGAGGCATCATGGTATGAACTTTTCTGGTTTAAAACATGGTTCTGGATGCGTATTAACACACACTCAACTCTAATTTGATGTCAAATATAAACACTGGAGCAAGATTATACTGACAGAACAAGGGGGAATGGCTTTAAACTGAAAGAGGGGAAATTGTGATCTCAGGAAGAAGTTCTTCCCTGTGAGGGTGCTGAGGCGTTGGCACAGGGTGCCCAGAGAAGCTGTGGCTGCCCCATCCCTGGCAGTGTTCAAGGCCTGATCGGACAGGACTCCAGGAATGGCTGTGGACCTAACTCTCCACTCAGTTCATGCGCCAATCTCCTCACTTGGTTTTTACATCCTTTTTGTAACTGCCCGGGCAAAGAGGGGAGCAACTGACCTCCATGTTGCTGTGACAATGACACTTACTTGCGAGTACCTTTTAAAAACCAGCTTGGTCTTCTCATCTTCATGCGCAGCTGCTTTACACCATTGCACAGGAGGTGAGCAATCACTTTTCAGCTTCACAGAGTTATTGTCACTCAGCATTGCTGTGAAAAGAAATCACTTTTGATGAACTGAAAAAGAAAGTTGACAGGGCATCCAATGACTGTTAACTTCCTGCTTCCCAAAGAAGACTCTTAGTTATGGTGTCAGGAATACTGAATTGCTCCTGATCTCCTTGTAATCGAGAACATTCTCATTTCAGATGCACTACCAGGATGTGACTCAAAATAAATACATATTGCCAGGTACAGGCCTTTGCATTCTTCATAAGCCTCAAGTTTAATAGATGCAATTCCATCAGTTACTGTCAAACACTATTGTTGGGTCTTGGTCAAGCACCATTTAGTTTGAGCACATATTAGACTCCAGACAAGGGATCTACATTTAGAATCCCCGAGTCAAAGTGTCCAAGCACAAAGTGTCCAGGCCGAGCAGGTCTCAAGCATGCTCCCAGCACGCAGAATCTGTACAAATCATCCCAGCACGCAGAATCTGTGCAAATCATCCCAGCATGCAGAATCTGTACAAATCATCCCATCCTCAAAAGCAGAGCCTGTATTTCAAATTAACACCCCAATTTCATCAAATCATAGAGTGATTTAGGTTGGAAAAGACCTTAAGATCGTCCAGTTCCAACCCCCTGCCATGGGCAAGGCTGCCTCACACTAGATCACATCGCCCAAGGCTCTGTCCAACCTCACCTTGAACACTGCAAGGGAAGGAACATTCACCACCTCTTTGGGCAACCTGTGCCAGTGCCTCACCACAGAGTAAAGAACATCTTCCTTATATCTAACCTGAACTTCCCCTGTTTCAGTTTGAATCCATCACCCCTTGTTCTGTCACTACAGTCCCTGATGAAGAGTCCCTCTCCAGCATCCTTGTAGGCCCCCCTTCAGATACTGGAAGGCTGCTCTGAGGCCTAAAGGTTTCACCAAGGTTAAGCAAACCTGTCTCATCATCGGTCTGAATATACCGCTGCCCTCCTCAGAAGCCCCAAAATCATGGTAAGCAACTTCAACAGCAAGCACCAAAGAGGGCGTGCAGGAAGTTCAGCTTGGCACGCAGCAGAGGCTGCCAGCTTAAGGGCAGATCCTGTGCAGGGCAGCAGCTCCCCTCCCACAGACACTGTGAATGCGGGAGTGCACAGTGCTCCCTCACAGATGGGCTGCTTAACTGCTTGTAAGCTCCAATGAGTTTCTATTAGCATGCTTCAATGCTGATCTGGGGAAGGAAAATGCAGGCTGGCATATTAGCTTCTGACGGGCTGCTGGCATTAACTGAAGATGTGGGCAAAGAAGGAAACACCATGTAAAGGCTACCCATGAGCTGCTGATTTTGCTCTGAAAGAAGGGATCCAGGCAAGGGGTTTTCCCTGCCTTACCGACCCCCTGAAGCAACACCCCTTGTGATCAGCCAGCCATGAAGGATGAAGCCTGATCCTCTGCAGTGGAGGATTTCAGCCCCATTCCTTCCCTTTGATCTCCGTGCTTAACCTTCTCCACTTTCCACTGCAAGCATGCTCACACTTTTCTGGTCTCTTGCCAAGAACTCTGTCACAAGAACTCTAGAAAGAAGTAGGGCTAAGGGGAGGCTTTTATCTAGCCATGATCTTCCACATTCTCTTTGCTGCTCCACCTCCCTTTTATTTCCTATGGCAACATGACCCATTTGAACTAGCCTGTATTAAACACCAGCATGAAGGAGCTGATGGGACAGAAGCATCCCTTCCAGATCTCATGTCCAGCCCACTGAAATTCCAGGGTACCTAATTCAAACAACACCTCAAAGTCAGTCTCTCTTTGCAGTCACACATCATTTCTCAGTATCAAATTTAATACAGCAAAAGGTGAAAAGCCACAAATCATTATGAGACAGGGTGGGAAAAGGAGAGATAAAGATCAACACTATTATCTTAAATCCTTTGAAGAGTAAAAAACAGGTACATGATGCTTTGTAAAGTCACCATCAAGGGATCATAACCCACAAAACAGAGCAGAGCAAAAGAAGAGATAAAAGCCTAATGGTTTTTGCCAGCAGAAAACATTACCACTTAACTCAAACGCAGGTTACTTGGTTACAGCGACACTACTAAGAACTTGAAATAACCCACCTAGCTGTATTTATTGCTTGCACAGGCTCCCTGAGCTGTCACACCTATTTGTAGGCCTTCCCACAAAACAGCAAGCCCTTAAACAACATCTTTTAGCAGATCTGAAAGCACTGTACAACCAAGGTCAGTACCATTACACTGGTCTTGGAAAGGGTATACTGAAACCCAAGGACACCCAGAATGCTAGCAGTTACGCTGGTTATCAGCTTAACAGGAGCAAATCCAACCCCAGTCTTCCCCACAACCTGTCAGGACACAAGCAGCAGGTCACAGGGAACTGAACAAACTTTACAAACTCATAATTTTCCTCAGAGCAACTCCTCATCTTTACTGGCTGCATCTATAACACCAAAACAGCACTGAGGAGCAAAACTGGGTGTTGACAACATCACTACCCCAATTATCCACATTACAAGCTCGCTTTGCTCTCAGTGAAGATCTATAATGGTTTGGGATGGAAAGGATCTTAAGACCATCTAGTTCCACCCCCCTGCTATGGGCAGGGACACCTTCCACCAGACCAGGTTGCTCCAAGCAAGTCCACATAGGTAAAGGCCTAGTGTTCATCAACAATTATTTGTTGCAAGGACCATACCCTAGTGCTAGTTATGGGTCACAAAGTTGAACTGCTCTGCCTTGAGATGTCCAGTGCCAATCCTGCACGACTTGCACAATCACCTTATATTCCAGAGAGGACACACATCTTTCCTGACACACTTAAGCAGACAAGTCAACTGAACACCTCTCATTACGTGGGACCCAGTACCTTCACACCAACGCATCTTGGAGGGGACAGGTACCCACAGAGATTACATTGGCAGCAGGCACAGGGAGCAGCACTGTTTCATGGAGCCTATCAGCACAGTCACACATGGCAAACAAAAACAGGGATGACAGGATGGTGCAGAGCCATGGAACAGAGCATGAAGGGGGCCTGCAGACTACTGGGAAACTCCAAGATTGCTTCGCATACTACAGAGAGTACACACAGCCTAATCACTGACTCAGAGCAGCACAGACAAAGGGCACTAGGTGCTGTTTGCCAGAAGTGAAGGTGATGCATTAGTAATCCACTGCTGAACACCACAAATGCTACAACGCACAACAAAACAATTCTACGTAGAGTTCCACAGATCTCTACATACACAGCTGTGGAGAAGTATAAAAAGGAATTTTCCTTTTTAAAGACAAAATACTGAGTAAAAAGCAGGAAACAAGCTTCAGCCATTTGTACTGGGGAACAATTGCAGGTAATAATTCTCTCTCCGGTGAACAACAACGAGGTAACTTGAGCAGAGTCTGTAGGAACCTAAATCAGAACAGATTCAGCACAATAGAGTGGGTCAGCATCGGTATCAGAGGATCTTGTTACCAGGAAAACACTATAACAACATAGAAAGGGACAGGGTTAGGTGGGGCTGTGCTACTGGTGACACGAATGAGGGAACACATACCAGCTTAAGCATGTATTTTCCACAAGTTTAAAATCAGTAAAGTTCTACAGTTTGAATTACAAGGGTAAGGTTAAAGCATCACTGCCATTGCTTTGTCCAAAGCAGGTTTTTCTTTTGTTGCACTCACCTACTCCTCGAATCATCCTGCAGCACAAAATAATATAGCCAGTCTCCTCAGGTATATAAACTGACAAAGAGTGCTCTGCAAACAGCACACTTTCAGTCATTTCTCAGGGTGAGAATGCCCTACAACGGAAAGGGTTGTCAGTGGCTCAATGTGTAGCTGGAGACCAGTAACGAGTGGTGTCCCCCAGGGATTGGCGTTGGGACCGGTCTTTTTCAACATCTTTGTTAGTGACATGGACAGTGGGATTGAGTGCACCCTCAGCAAGTTTGTCGATGACACCAAGCTGGGTGGTTCGGTCGATACACTGGAGGGAAGGAATGCCATCCAGAGGGACCTTGACACACTTG
>JANRGW010003675.1:0-58695 GCA_024733675.1 Psilopsiagon aymara
CGCTGCCATGCAGACAGTCCTAACAAGTCATCTCTTCAGTAGGGGGTTAGGAGAGGAGCTGCAGAAAACCCAGACAGTCTTTGGAAACTCCTGACAGCAATTGCTGGGAATGTGAAGCCATATATAAATGTGCAAACAAGTTTAGCAGTCAGTGCCCCATTTTAGAGGAAGAAAACAGTGTAACTGCTCTGTTTAGTGCTAGATGTCCCCTTCATCCACTTCTGAAAAAGAGGTGGTTGAAAGTGGCCAATTTACTTCTGCTTTATCACTCATTGCCATTGCCAACATGCATTTGCCATCTCTCAGGGATAAACCCCTCTTCTTGATCAGATCTGTGCCTCCACATCTTTCTCCAGTACACCTTTTCTTTTAGCTCTGTTTGAAAAACAGCCCACCACACCAAGTGACATGATGCTACGGAAGCATCACTCTCTAGCCTTACTCTGATTTGACCCCACTCCTGCATGTCCTGCTTTGATCACTGCCACTAACTAAGAAGAACCAGCCTCAATGAGGACTACAAGCATTTTTCAAAAGCACAAGAACAACTTAAAAGCCAAAATCCCACTTTCCAGTGTGGTTAAAGGCCCAATCAGGGGGCAGATCATCCTAGATACTTTTGAAGGTTGCAGAGGTTTGTCTGTATCTTCAACATCTGAAGGAGACCCACATGCCTTTGAAGTCCCTCCTGACAGACCCCAATGGTGGCAGCTGGGAAAGAGGACAAATACTAAAGCCACCCAGACCTTTTTCCCTGAGATACTCATAGTCAAGAGTCCAGTGAAATCTCAGAATGGTTCCAGTTACTTCTGCCAATGTTGTTCCATCTCATTTGCCCCATCACTGCATCTTATCCACCATCTAATATGAGGCAGCTGGGAAATTCCCAATGCAATGGACTTGGAAGGGAAAGGAGGCTGGTGGGAAAATGCCCATTTAACTTTTCGCAGATGAGAGTGGTTCAAACAGTTTTTCAACTTGAAAAAAGCACTGACACACGTTTCCAAATTGTCCAAATGTTTGGCTTTTACATTTCCTTCAATGACACATCCCAGGGTTTTAGTTGAAAAGGTCTTTTCTCTTCAGAATTGGGCTGCTTGTAGGAAAAAGCCTATCAAAACAGGAAGCTTAAAATTATCAAAGAAAAATATTTTCATTGACCTAAACAGATCCTACCCTTTGGTTTTTTAGTTCACAAAATTTTTCAGGACTGACTCTTCATCCCCATGAGAAATGAGAAATACTGTCAGTACCTCAAAAATGCTGCCAGAAGGAAAAAGTTATTAATTACGAACCCCTATTTTTAACCTGCAACCAAGAGTCACTTCTCTCGGGTGACAACCAGATTCTCTTGAGGCTCTCATTAAGGCTTTTAAGTCAGAGACTGGATTCTTTCTGATGGGACATGCCCCAGGCACTCTGCAAAGCCTACCCTATGGGTTTCCAAAGCACGCATCAGGTATCACGTGCTTTCGCTATCCAACCTTTTAGAAAAAATATGTTATTGCCTTTTTCTCCACCTATGTTCCCACCAAAAAAAAGTGTTATTTTTTTTCTCCCCCTCCATTCTATAACTCAAATAGGATGGATTTCGCTCAGTTTCCAAAAAAATTCCCCACTGGGTAAAGGCATGCAAAAAATTTAACCTGAAAAGTGAATGCTTTCAAAAGTTATTAGCTTATGAAAAGAAGGGATATAATGGAAACTGTTTTACTGCCATGATTGTAACACCACAAACAGAGCCTGCTGCAATATATAACATTATCAAGAGCCTGTCAACATTTAATAGAATTCTTAATTAACTGCTGGGGAGGACATGGCAAAAAAAATATTTTCAGGAAAACTTTTAGGAACGGAGTAGTTCTGGGTTGGTTTTTTTTTTGTTTGTTTGGGTTTTTTTTAAGTCCATCTTGATTGGAGCCTTAGTGGAGTTCATAGGGCAGACTAAACACCAGACACAAGTGTGTATCTTGTTGGCGCTACTTAATGTTAGGACTTTCATTTCTGTTAAACTGCATAATCCAGGAACAACAATAATGTTTATGTTGGGTTGGAGCCAGACACTTCAGAGCTGGACTTCAACTTCCCCCAGGTTTGGGGTTATTCAAAGCCAGGGGCTTGATTCAGCTTTTTAGGGAGAGGCTCACATGCAATGTCTGGGGCTGATCTGCCTCTGCCATTTGCTTTCCTCCCCACACTCCACCACCCCAGAGATGTTCTTGCACAGGATTTGGGGGGATCCCCATCTCATGATAGAGTTTTACTGCACAGCAGTGCCTGAGCTCCTAGGCTGGAGATCCAGGTACAGAGGAGAGGTGTGGGGAGGGCCAAGCACAACAGTTATAAAACCATTGGAATTAATTGGCTTCACAGAAGATAACTATTTCAAAACCAGCCTAAGCACTGGGGGTTTCTTCTCTGTTGCAAATCTGGAGAGGGGCTGCATAGGAAGGCTTCTGCAGCCTGGTCTCTACACACATCCAAGAGCTTCTTTCCATCACACCTTCAGGGTCCAGCCTCTCCATCCCATGGTGGTGACCTGCCAGTGAGACCATGTCGGGAGTCACCAGACCAAGCTGAAGAGGTGGGAGTGGGGTGAGGAGGGAGGGCAAGCCCAGCCCTGGTATGAGCCCATGGCTCAGCTGCAGTCAGCAGCAGGTTTTGGGGTGCCTGGGGCACTGAGAAAGATTTGCATGAATTTGAAAGATTTACTCCTTAAGAGGAAGTTCTGCAACCCTAGCACCCAGCTAGACAAGGGGCACAGAGGAGACATCAGGGCGGATGGTGATCTGCCAAGATTAAAAATCCTAGCTTTTGTAATCCTAGCCAGTATGTTAAACGCAGGTCTCCCCACTCCCACACGTCGTCTGCCAGACCATTTCACAAACCTTCCGGCAAGTGAAGGGCTTTTTGGCAAAGCAGGGCAGGTAACGCTGGACATGTCACACCATGACAAGCTCTCTTTCAATCCCACCTAGCTGCCCAAGCTTATTTTATTCCCTTTTTTTCCCAATCTACCCCCTGCCTGGCCCCGGCAGCAAAGCAGCTCCGCACTGGAAGCTGGCAGGCTGCATCCCTTTCCCCCAATAGCACCGATAGCCCAACAGCTGCTCTCTGTCCCTTTGGAGATTAGTTTGTTTTCCTAACACAATTACTGCCACGTGGCCCTGCTTTCTGCTGGGATCAAGCCTCGATAGAGATAAAGCAGCGATAAGATCACACGCTGTTCCAGACCCCTGCTTGGCCTTGCCAGACGCAGTTTTCCTCGTCGGCACACGAACACCCTGGCTGCAAGTTACCTGCCTCCTATCGCTGCTGGGCCAGGGACCTCTGCAAGCTTTATGGCACTAAACCCCAGAGATTTGGCTTCTGGCTCTCCATGCAACATAGAGGAGTTGTTCTACAATGCTGCATGGAGATGCTGCAGAGTTGCAGCCGCACCAGTAGGCTCTCAGGATGTGATAAAGCCGCTCATCAACTGTGACACCCTGCTCAGTGCTTTGGGCAAGCACAGCTGGCTCCAAGCTGACCTGCCTGCACCCAGGTCAGCTCTCTCTGCCTGGTCTCTTCTCCTCCTACCTGGGGTTAACTGAAGTTGAGCTCTGCCTGCATATTACTATCTGGTGAATGAAAAAGCTTTACACCATTGCAACTGCTCTGTTGAGCATCCAGCAAGGCTCATGCTGGTACCTACAGCACCGGCAAGGGGCTGGTCAGCTCTAGAAGTATCAATGGAGCAATGGTACAACCGCTCTCTATTACGTTCAGCAAAGGAGGTCTCTATCCCTGAGACCTGCCTGTGGGAATCCTTGTGCAGGGAACCACTCCTGGAAGCCTCTGCTGGGGCGGATGCAGTGCACGCCGGGAGAGGACACTCAGGGAGCCTTGCTGCCTTCAGAGAGACAAGCATCCTTGCCAGATGTCTCCCATAAAGCTGCAAGTACTTTATTTTAATAATAAGCCTTAATGTATTCATTAAAGGCTCCCAGTGACCTGGGATGAATTTCCCCACTATTGTAAAGGGCTGTGGGAATCTGGAAACCACTGCATTACAGTTAATAACTTTAATTTTACAAGGCCCAAAATAGACAACTGAAAAAATACACAGACTCACTGTTTCCAATTAAGAAGGGATTTCTTCTAATTCCTCTGCCACCAGCGCTCTTGTTTAGCAAATAACATCAACAGATACTCAACCATACACAAGGGGAAAAGCAAACAGAGAGAGTGGCTTTATGCATCTCCATTACAAGAGCTGAGGAAGAAGCTGGGACCCTTCCTCACTGGGTTATCAGTGAGTGGAAGAGCCACAGCCTGGTCAGCAACAGCAAACCCACACTGGGGGAACCACAGATAAAACTTTAACACCTGCTTTAGCCTGACAGATGCCAGAGGTCTTTGATGAAGGGGAAATGATTATCAACTCATCTTCTCCCTCTTCCCTTCTGAAGGTCCTAACTAAGGGGAGTTTGGTGGGAGTTCTGGGGTGCTGGGAAACCACCCCAGTGGTTTTTGACCATTGTGGTAGCATCAGGGCTACCAGATCTTCAATTTGAGGGTCAGAAAGGAATATTCACCTCAGATCAGTTTGCCAGAGATTGCCATGGAATTATTTTGCCTGCCTCTTTCTCTGTCAAATGAGAGGTAGATTGTTTCCCAGGGAAATAAAGCTGGGAACCAAAACCAAAACAGTTTGTCCTGACTTTATTTTTTTGATTATTATTTTTTTATTTATTTCTGGGAATCTAATGTTTTCCAGCCCCAATATTTTCATTTTGAGTTTGGTTCTTTTTGGTTTTCCAGTTAAAACTGGAGCTCTTCAAAAAGCAGACTGACATTTTATGTGGAAGCCTTCATTTTGCCACAAGCTAAGCCTTCTGGGGTGGAAAAAGATATTTCAAAGGCCAGGTTTTGACCAGCATACAAGTCTGTCTGTGTTGGTGACTGTCATCTGCCTCCTCACACATCTGTCTCTTCCAAATTCATGCCAAGGTGCTGGTACCCTCCCTCCACTCATGGCAGGGACACACATACCCTCCTTACCACCATCCTGACATCCATCAATGTTAATTAAAGCAGCCCAGGTGAGAACAGCTCCATGCCTCAAAGCAAATCTAAAAAGCTTCCTCTGCAGACTTAGCCTGACACAGGAAAACACATTGCTTGAAAACCGCAGGTGATCTCAGCCATGGAGATCCCAAAATGCTCTCCAGACCACCTGAAAAACAAAGGAGAGGTCCCATCTAGCAGGATGGAGCACATGTATGCATTCATTCATCCAGCCAGCTCTGAAACCCTCACCTCGCCACTGTCCTCTGGACCAAGAGCTGCCTACAAGCAGTACTGAATTCACATCACCCCTCACATAGGAACAGATTGAGTTTTCCAGCCAAACTGATAAAAAATGAAAAATTATTTTCATATGCTTGGACTCAATTTTCACATAAATAAGGCAGTGATGGAAATTGGGGGAAGGGGGTTGTCAAAGCAGTAGGTCATCTGTCAAAGCCACACTGAGAACACTGATCTAGCCCTTGTCCAGGAAAGCATCTCTATTTAGGAAAGCTGGCAGGCACATCTCTAGTCTCCTTTGAAGCCACTGGGAACTGAGGGCCAGGAAGTTTAAAGATATCAAAATGCCTAAAGGAACATTAGATAAGACCTAGATACCAGCTGGTAAAACCCAGACCCTGAGAAGATATTTAAACACACAAGGTTTTTAATGGCAATTAAGAGCTTATATACCTTTGCCAGTAGTGTCTCAAAGGGCACACTTTAGTGGCTTTCATGAAGAGATTTAGGCATACACCTTATGCACCAGGGCTTGTAAACCTTTATGTTATGATATAAAACCACCTGCAAGGGAAAACCCAACCTCCAGCTTTGCTGTGATGCAAGACCTGCAATGTGACGTTAATGCAAGAGGATGTCTCTGCTCTAGATATCCCCAAACCTAGGGAGACCAGATCCCATCCTGCCAGCTGCAAAGCCCTGCCGTTTCAGGACAGCTATGGACCCATGCTCATTATGCATCACCTCCAGCCTCCCTCCTCTCCTACTCCTCATCTGAACTCTGCGCAGAGCTATTTGACCAGACATGCCTAAAGACAGAGAAGCCAAACAGCCATGCTTCACCGATAACACCAACAAAGACACAAGCTTCTCCAGTCCTTCAAGCATACATTTCCTACTCCTGCCTGCAGCTCCACAACTGCTTTTCTCACATCAATGCCCTGACTGTGGCTGCTTGAAAAACTTCCATCTAAGCAGTTTTTAGCAGGTCATTTTTCAGTGAAAGGCAACTTAGGAAAAAAACAACACCAAAGAAAACCTCTTTTTGTGGAAATTTGCCTGACTTGTCTGAAATGTCAAAAAAACCTAGGAAAAAGATTGAGTTTTGGCCTCAAGTTGCAAAATCTTGGTTTAGCAAAAAAATGCAATTTTCAAGTTTTTTTAGTGAAAATTAAAGAAAACTTTCAGAATGCTTTAAAAATGCTCATGGTGTGATGGCTACACTCAGATTTTCAAAGAAAGTCCACCTCAAGAGACATTTAAGGAAATCAGTTGTGTGAAAGGGAAGGAACTTTTCAGGATTATAGTCTGGCAAAGGAACAAAGATAAATACTTCATTCTCAGCCTAATGCTAGGTTAACAGCTGGGCATCCCACAGCTCTGCTCTGGCATTTAATATTTATCAGTGATCTGGGTGAAAACCAAGGTGGTAATGCTTGCAGACAACACAAGCCCATGGGGACTCAGGGTCCCACCACCCTGACCACAGATTGTCCCATCCAATGGTTATGGAGCTGGGGGGAGACACAGGTCCAGCCCTGATGCTGGGTCCCAGGACAAGTTTGTGCATCACTCAGTGGAGAAGTCCAGCCTGGTCTTTGCTTTGGTCCCATGGTAACATTGGGCCATTCATCAACATGTGGCCCTGGGAAACCTTCAGCATTGCAAGCCCCTCTCCAGATGGGCAGCATGGGTATGGGAGTGCCATGATACAACCCTGCCATGCCAGATGCAAACACCCAGCACTGGGTGCCAGAGCCCATTTAAAAGGTTCACTTCTCTTCCCCAGGGTGGGACCAGGGGAGCCACACGCTGTGGTGGCTCCGACTGGAGCCGCCAGCACCCATCTGGGTTACGAGTGAACATGAACTCTCCCTCCCCATCTGGAGCCCATGTACAGCAAGTGGCAAGATTTATATTGTGCTGAAGCATTCCACAGTTTTGAGCACAGAAATGATTGAACTCCAGATGTTAACAAGATGCAGGACCCTTTTTTATTATTAAAAACGTGATTTCTTGTTTTGCTCATGACAAAACCCATCAGATTAACTTATTAGGAGCAGAACTGCCATCAGGCTAGAGGAAGCAAAGACGTCTCTGGCTGCCCAAGGGCTTGCTGGAGAACGCAGGAAGATCAGGACTCCTCAGGAGCAGAGCTGCATCCAGCTGCTCTCCTGCACTGACCCAAGAACACAGGTGATCTTGCTCCATGCCCAGTGTCAACACAGGGACATCAGTGAGTCCCTGTGCCTCAGTTTCCCCATCCCTTAGGAGGAATGTGTGTTAGAGCTGAAAAGGAAATCCCTGAGCAAATACACATTCTGTAGCCACGTTCAAATCAAATCAAATCCCCATGCTGAAGTAGCAGAGCCTCTGCTAACAAGCACCATAACCCAGGCCAGAAATGGAAACCTGCTCATTTTCCTCAGGCTTCTCTGTCTAACCCCTGGAAGGCTGAGGGGGACCCAGGACTGTAGCTGCTGCATTGGGACAACTCGGCAAAAGCAGCTCTCTTGCCACACTTTCCTTCACAAACTTCACTTCCTACTAAAGAGGAATCAAATTCCCAAATACCTCTGAAAAAGTCCTAAATGCTCTTAGCACAGCTCTGCTGGGAACATCCACCACCAGCGTGTGGAGTGGCATGGCCAACATCTGTATGCCAGAGTGCAGGCTGGGATGCGGGCCTGTCTGGAGCTGTCACATCTTCACTGCTTTATCACAGGAACTTTATCACAAGCTCATAACACATACGTCTTTGCACCATGAGATCAAACAGGTACGGGATGGCATTGCAGCCTGCTGTCACAAGACAGCCCCCAGCAGCTAGCACTGCTCCATGCTGTGAAGGGAAACATGTTGTAGCTGCGTGGTAGAGAGGACCCACATATGCTTGTCCTGATGTTGTACAGCCATACCAGCTCAGAGAGCTTACCAGCACAAAGCCAGCCTCCTGCTAACCCCTGGGAGGCACAACCACCTTCAGCACCTACACATTTCCACTTACCCGTAGCACATGTCAGCTCTAAGAACAGTCACATCTGTCCACTCCGAGGGAGATACATATTTCTGGGAACTGCAAATGTTCCAGCTTGGCCGGGCTGACCTAGGGACAAGCTGGAGCCATGCAGCTTCTCTGCATACAACACACACAACCATGTGGAGAGAGGGGCTGGAGGGTGGAATAGCAGAAAACACAAGTGTCAGGGCTGCTTCCACATCAAAACTGCATTTACCCTGCAAGCCCAGGGAACTGCTCTGCTGAGTAAGATTGGTACCTCAAAGCAGTCCTTGCACCAGTAAGCCCAGATGCCAGCCGTCATGAGCAAAAATACTTCTGGTTTCACTGTGGGTTTGCTATTACTGTTACAGCCTACCCACAGCTTCCACCTCCCTTGCTTCCCAACACCCTGCAGATGCAGCGCCTGCTTGCCCAACATGCCCAAGAAAAGGCACTTCCTGGTTCCTCTCCCACCCAGCGACCCCATTTCCCTCCTGTCTTGGTGGAAGAGACATAGCTGCTCTTCTACCAGCCATGCCGGCTGTCAAGCCAGGCCCAGGACAGCACACACTGCAGCACAACCCTGTGAGCAGGAAGATGGTGTGTGAACAGGATAGCTCTCCCAGGACACTTGCTTTCGGGTCAGGACTACCCGGGACTGGAGCCCTCTGGCAAGATCTTGGGAGAAAACCACACCAAGAGCTACCATCTTCCACAGCCAGGCTTGGAAAAAGCTTCTGCAGACCAAAGCAGTATTTATTCACCCAAAAGGACCCCTTAAACAGAGCTGAGAGCCTTGTCACTCTGCCCGACCTTGTTTTGTTCCTTCATTGCATATACTGGGGGAAGCTGCTTCCAACCCATACTTTTCCCTGCTAGGTGGGCAGACTGAGCAACAGCATTCCCCCGGCTCTGAGTCCAGGCCCGTGGTGCTGATGTCCCCCAGCCTTGCAGAGCCACCCCAATGGGAGCTGGGCGATGAGGCACTTCTCCACTTGAAGAGCTCTGTGCCCATTCCCTTAGTGATGCTGGATGCTTACAAGCTGCATCCATCACCATTTCCTTCACCTCTCCCTCACAGCCTGTGATTTAATGCCACATCTCCAGGCATGGCCATTGGAGTGTGCTGCTCCCTCTTTAGTTTTCCCCAGATTGACAAAATATGAAGCTTCATTCCAAGAACAAGAGCAACAGGTGGAAGTATAAGGTGTGTTTCAGGCTTTTTGGAGAAAGATCCCCAAAATCTTCAATCCTCTCCCTTTCCTCTCCCCCAAAAGCCACTTATCATTGCAGGGAGGGAGAGATATAAGTGCAAATGTAATCAGGCAGCACTGCTATGAGCAGAGGCCATTAGCACCACACTCAAGGTGTAGCATCTTTGGAAAGCCCCGCATTCACAATCTTACCTGGGCACAGCCAGTGGATTTGTCTGCAGAGGACAGATCCCCCTGGACCCTCATCCCCTCCCTGACAAGAGTGAGTGGCCCAGTGTGCTGGGATTCTGCAGCATCTGGGACGTGCAAGCTCCCAGCTCTGCTGACACAAATAATTTCTCCCCTGTTCTTGGCACGATGTGTTCTGCTCAAACACACTTCAAAGAGGCAGTTCTGCAGCAAGAATGTTTCAAAAAATATAATATTTCCATCTGTTATTCCAATAGTGTATGCTATGGGACTCTTCTCATGGATTATTTGCCATTTTTTCCTCCTATTAGATGTAAAAAATATGTTATGAGCAGGCCCTTAGTGCTGGCAGGTGATGCCCTGAGCCCACAGCATCCCACAGCAAAGCCAGCAGGTCCTCTTCTCCTGCAAGTCTGCTCTGTACACCTTAATGCTTCTTCAGAGAGGAAGGTAAAGGCAGGGAAGCAGCTTTTTCTTAACAGCAGTAATGCCTCCTTTGCCTAGTAACTTTATTTTCACCTTGAAAACAAACAGCACCTGCCTGTGCTTATCCATATTCTGTGGGCTGTGCTTTGTTCAAGGCAGAGCAGCCCAGCATCACTTCCCAGCCCCAACAGCACCCATGGATTGAAACCATAGGGCATGAGCTCCAGGGCTTCCATGTTTGATGCACACCAGCCTGCCCTGCTCACCACCTCCTGTTTCTCACAAATCTCATAGAAACCTAAACCTCTGCCTCACTGACAGGTGGTTCAAATCCAGAAGCAAATTATGGGGTAGAAGAGAGAAAAATGAGGCAGAAAGCTATTGCAAAGGACTCATTTTCTTGGGAAAGCAGGCTAGAAACACACAATAAGTGGAGTGAGCTATGAGTTTGCAGCATTAACAAGCACGGAACAAGCTGGGGTTTTAATATATCTTGGGTAGGGCAACACTTAGGGATAGCAGAAGCTGGATGCTCCTTTCCTGGGCTGGGATGGGGACATCTTAAGGCCATGCTGGACCTCTCCCCCACTGTGGTTTATTTGGTCTGAGAGGATCTCCCAAATCTGCATGTGACGCAGAGATGTCTTCCCGTGGTGGCAAGGGCTGCTCCTCCATTACTTGCTCATGGCCCTGAGCTACCTCTCCACACAGCTCTTTCCCCCATGTCTGGCCAAGGGCATCCAAAGCAGACTATTATGGACACCTAAAGATGCCAGTCCTACAGGGAAGGTCTTAACTAGGCAAGCAAAGCCTTAGTGCTCCAGGATCAGGTGGTTAAACTGCACACAAGTTCAGTCCTTGCCCTCCACATTACTTTGGGGCAAGCTATCCTACTGGACAGGGTGCTTGAAGGGATGCTGCTTTCCTCAGTCATCTACTCTATCCCACAGCAAGGAAAACCATGGGGAAAAGCTGCTTTCCTGAGCTCTGCAGCTAAGCAGCCACATGCAGCTGCCACAGCCATGACTGAGTTACCCACAATGGCTGTCCCAGCACAGGTCCCTGCTGGGTGACTTCAGCACAGTATTCAGGAGACTCTTCCTCAAGACCCATCTTCCCCTGAGAGAGCCAGCAAGGGGGAAAGTTTTCCAACACAGAGATGCAAGGCTCTGCAGCCCCAGAGTACAAGACCTGCCCCTCCCTCCATTTTCCATTCTGAGACCCAAAGTTTCATACTGCTAAGATAGCAAAGGCCTCCCAGCCCCTTCAGAGTCAGAGATGATAACTTCCATTTGTGAGCCACAGCCAGAACAAAATGAGTCTTTATTTTTATATGGCCTATTATAAGTCATTATTTAGTGCTCCCAGGTGCCCTATATCATCAAAGGCACATTCCTTAAGAAGCAGCCATCAGAGGCATCACTGGTGCCATCCCCCACACAGATGAGGAAGAGAGAGCCTGAGACCAGCTCCAGCCCCCGTATCTCATCTCCTTCTAAGCCTTCATGAGCCCAGGGGAAGGTCATGTCCCATCTCTGCACAGACATCCCAATACATGCATCCAAATGAGGAGCACAGGATTATTTCCCCCCCCGGCTCTGCAACCCAAAGAGTAACCCAATCTGCTCAGCTGGAAATGGAGCTTTTATTGCATCCCGAGTTATTTAAAGTTCCTTTCTATAAAACCAATATTCTTCCTCTCCAATTTAACAAACTTTCAAATTTCTGCTCTCCTGACATACCAAACCTTTCCAGCTTCCCTGACCTTCCTCCCCATCAGACCTGATGGAAAGCAGCATCTTATCAGGCCTGCTCTAAGGGTATGACTAGAGAGAAGTGCCACACCACAGCAATCCTCACTTTCACACATTTCACCTCCAGGGTGATCCAAACTTTAAAACAGACCCTTGGCAATGGCGGAATGAGGCTGTCACGCTCCATGGCAATAAATATCCCCTGTCCATGGCACATCTCTCCGTGCCCTTGCTGTGCAGTACAAAGCTGTCTTGAGAGCTGAAAACCCTTGAAACTGTGTCTGCAGACTCGGGCAAACCAAGAAAACCAAAACCCACAGAACTTTGGCTGAGTTCAAGCACTGTGAAATCTGCACAGGTATTGAGGGTTTTCTGATGCTCAAGGTAAGGAGCAAAGAGGACACTGAGCAGAGCTAGCAGCATGGAGAGCCCAGTTATTTTTAAATGAGAGCTCAGATTTTGCAACATATAAAATCCATGATGCCTTCAGCCACATAAATACACCAAAGAGTATGGTTACTGGAATCCCTTTGCTCAATTCAGTAATAGTACTGCACAGTGGCATATATAGGGAGCTTGCAATTTAAAATGGCCTTCTTTCAATAATTATGTCAGCATTTGTTGTAATAGTAATTAGTAACAGTTAATGTAACTTACAGTAAATACCAGATTTCCATTTAATAGTGTTAAAACACAACCGATAAAACACATGTTTGTGCAATTATACTGATACATTTCCAATCAGCAACAAAGACAAAATCTGTCCACAGATCCTTACACAAAACTAAAAAGATCCCAGCAGTCAAAAGCAAAATTTGTGGAGGATCTTTGGGAGCAGAGCACAGTGCAACTTGGGAGGAAGATGGTCACTGGCTGCAGAACAGCAACGGTAAGGACTGGACCCCCATCCTGCCAGACCATCCTTTGGCAGCCCCCACCTCCACACTGACCTCTTGAATCCATGCTTACCCACACCTGAGCAAAGGCAGGTGTGGTGCTCAGATGGGAAGAGCATCCCAGTGCTCCATAGGGGCTATTCCCACCCCTAGCCAATAATCTTAATACATCTTTGTTCTGAAAGCATTTACTTTGCTGGTACATCCAGGTGTATTTCATGTAGTGCTGGGAAACTCCCCAGTGTAAGGATGGAGAAAGCAGTCTTACACTGAGATATACTTCCCTCGACTTCATATTTAAATAAAATCACTAAAGTACTGAAAATGCCCCCCCCCCCCCATTTGCAAACATAAGGTGAGTTTGTCTGAATACTTGGAGCCCAGAAACAAACAAAACATTTTCCTCAAGGATTTCCTCCCTCCTCCCCACTTTAAAATAAAGCAATTTAATTAAAAAGTGCTACTCAGGAGGGCCAGCTCTCTCCCTGGCAAGAGCTGAGGTTGCCTCCTTTCATTGCAGCTTCACTGACCTATACCAGCTGCATGCAGCAGCAGATCCTGGAGAGTCCTTTCCTGGGGCAAAGAAGGTGGTTAAACAAGAGCAAGCACCAAAAGCATCCCTTGGCACCACTGCAGCTTGGTAAGGCTGGCACATGCCAGCATCTTCTCTCCTTTCCAAAAAACTCTCTGAATTTCTCCCTGACCATGCAAGACTTGCATGGAGTAGCCAGTAAACAAATGGGGCAGAAACCAGCTAGCACTTACAATCCAGTACCCAGCTGCACACTGACACAATTGGAGTCATCTGTAAGTAATTAGAAAATATAAACACTCACAGAAAAACTTGGGTTCCTATACTCAGCAAGACCTTAATGGGCTTTTCTTCAGCCAGAAAATCCTTATTACAGCAATAAATTATTAGCCTTTTTTTCCTAAACCAGCATGAAACACTACAATGGAAAAATGACAAAAGGAGAAACATGCCCATTTTTGGCAGCACTGGCAGGGAGGAGGACAGGCAAGGGATCAAGAACAAGCTCAGCACTGCAGGCAGGCAGGCAGGATGGAGCTGGCAGGAGGCTCTTCCCCAGGGCACCTTCACCCCTGGATCCTCAGCCCCAGGCAGCCCACATCACCCATGGGCACAGCAGTCAGCACATGCCAGCATGTCCCCAGGCATACAACCAGCCATGGCACAGCCAAGCAGAGCCCAGCACAGTTGTGTACCTTCTCTGCTGGATAATACAGCTAAGCTGGGCTCAGGAGCCCCCTGTCCTGCATGAAAGCAGCCTCCTGCCACCCCAGAAACTTGCTGGCTCCCACATCTCTGCCAACTGTAGCTCTCTGGCATGCTCACCTGAAATAAGTCTCAAGCAGCAGCAGTGCACTCAGTCCTTGGGAAACAAGGTTAACAAACTCAAAGTCTGTTCTAGGATAAAGATGTCCTGACTTTGTCACAGAACAGAGGGGGAGAGACTGCAGGTGGGTCTCTCCAAGCTGTCACAGCCTAGACAAATGGGACTAGGATGTGCTGGAAGCTGTTGAGGCCTTCACACACATCCCTGCCTGGGCAAAACCAGTGCCCACTCTGGCATTGCCCTTCAAGTTTGCGTAAGATTGCACATGCATGAGGTCAATGGAAACTAGGAAGGAGCTGCTGTGGCTTGGCTCCCAGAAGCATCCAAAGGAGTGTGATCTTCACTCACCCCAAACAAGTCAGAGAAATTCACGAGAACAGCCTTTCTTGTGGGTTATTCTGGCAGTGGTGGGGCTGGACAGGACCAGAAGTGAGATGACACAGAGTCAATAAAGCATGTCAAAGCAGCAGCCACATGATGTGAGTCTCTGAGCTGGGCACTCAAGCCTAACCACAGCCTGAGTCAGCCCATGGCCAACCTGCCTCCAGCACACTCCCAAGCCTTGGCCGAGCAGCTCATCACCATTAACCATCTCCAGCCTGAAGTAGGACTCATCATCTTCCAGACCAAGTGCTTGCACATGTGCTGCTTTTGGGGGGACTTGCGTGCTTTCAGGTTCAGGTAGCAGCCACCCTGCAGAGCCACCCCTAGGCCAGCAGCCAACCCCAGAGCCCATCCCAGCACCCAAAGCAGTAGAGATATAACAAATTCCGTGCAGCCAAACACCAGCCATCCCCCAAAAAGCACTCGGGGAGCCAAACCTACCCCCTGACCCTTCCCTTTTGGCCTGAGCCCATCCTACAAACCGCTCTCCTGGAGAGGCGAGTCTCACTCAGGGTCTACAACTACTGCTGGTCCCATGCGTTAAATGACAGAGCACTTAATGCCTTGTCTCTGGGGCTTCATGCAAAAGAAGAGAACAAATGACTGCCCGGGGAGATATGGTTTGCATCATTTAATCACCATTTCCAATAAAACGGTACAGAGGCTCTGCGGAGGGTAAGACAGCAGAGTTCAGCAGATTTTATCAATAACATCGCAGGATCCCTACTGTGTGGCTAAGAGAGTTGCCATGGTTATTATGACAGATTTACTATCATTGTAACTTAATGCACCATAATAAGTATCTGCATAGTTATTATTGTTTTACAATGATAACTATGATTCAACCGCAGCTTTATGACTAAATTTGTAACATTACTACAATGTTCTGGGAAGAATTGGAAGCAGGATTATTCACATGCTTTCTCAGAATATAGAAAGAAAGAGAGACCCTGGTCGGTGCCTTTTTGTTTCCCTTTTGATTGCTTCTTTGAGAACAATTTTTGTGGGTTAGTTACTGTTGTTTTGGGAGAGGGTACTCTGTCAGTCAATGCACAGAGGTAGCTGAAAAATGAGATTTTTCCACTGCAGAATTGACACTGGGAAAAAAAATACAAGCCCAAAAGTCTTTCAACACAAAGTTGCTAAAAAATTCCCAAGCACTTCCAACTGGGAACCAGATACAAAGCACTGGCGAGATGAACAAAAATGGTCAGGTTTTGTTCAAAATGAATGACCAGATCGTCATAAAATGCCACTGAAAGTGACCCTGGTAATCAGTGGAAACAAAGCACTGCTGGAAACATGTCTCTTAACCCCAGGACAGAGCCAGCTTTGTTTCAGCTGTGCACCCTCTGCTCCAGCAGCATGGAGAAGGCTCTCCACCTTGGAGCTGGCACAGGCAAACACCATGGAGCAAAGCCAAGTGGCTTCTCCTTGCTCTATGGATGCAGCCCCATAACCTGCCCCATTGCATAGCCCAGCCCACCCCAAGCTCCTGGCAGCCCTAGGGTTACACAGACCCTGTGCCACAACTCATCAAGCATAAAGTACTGCAAAAAACCTTAAGACTATGTTTACTGGTGGATTAGCCTGCTCAGACATGGAGTGATTTGATGAATCAAAGCTTCAGACAAGGACACTTTGGCAGTTCCTGGGCATAGGACCCACATCAGGAGTCCCCACACCTGCATCCCCAGGTGCTCCTCCCCAGGATGGGGACCAAGTCCCACCTGGGCTGGAGCCACACAAGGAGCTGGTCCCCAGGGCAGAGCAAAAGAGAATGAGCCTGAAATGCAACCAGGGTTTCCAACAGGCTTCTTGCACCCTCATCCCAAAGCTCTCCGCTGTTGCAGGGCTTAGCTCCTTCTTGGGTTTCATAGCAAGTGCAATGCTGCCAATTACCCCACAAGTTTATAGGGAGGTCTGGGACTTTATATCCCTCTTTCATTCTGCCCATGCAGCCCATTTCCCCCAGGGGCTCTGGGGATGGTTAACTCTCCCTGCATGCCAGAGGCACCTATACTGCATAGGCTGGGCAAATTAAAGCAGAAAAGGGGCATTTTTCCAGCCCCTTCTCATTTTCCACTGAGAAAAGATCCTGAGGCTTTCCACGTAAGGTCAATCAGCCTGTGCGACCCATCTGGCTCTCATGGCCAGTCTTGAGCTCACATCCCCTGCATACATCCCAGACAACACATCATCCCAGCTTCCCATTACAGTCTTTTAGAGCCACACTAATGCAGCATAGACAAGTTACACCACTTCTGCTGGCCAGAAGCTGGCCCTGCTCAGAGGAGGCTTAGCTCAGCAATCTGTGCTCTGGGACTTGGACCCTTCTGGGCTCCCAGATCCATTGCTTTCCTGAGTCACTTATGGTCAGTTCCCATTCCTCATCTGGATTTGACCAGGGATGGAGGCTTTCAGTCTGCTCCCCTGCAGACTGGGACACCAGAGAGGACAGCCCTCACCCCATAACATCAAGTGCTTCTCCACAGGGCTTCTCATATAACAAGCTACTTTTCTTCCACAGGGACTTCAGAAGTGTTCCCTTCTGCCTGGGAAGCCTCAAAGCTTCCCTGCACCATCAGGAGAGGTGGAAAGGTTGGGAGAGGCAGGACTGATGCTCACATCAAGGTCAGGTGCTCACATGCCCTCCTTCCCAGCAGTGATGTGTGTCAGACTGGGCTTACATCATGCTCCCCCACCGCCACCTCCTGCTCCAGTGACTGATACATGAGAGTAGATATGGGAAAATCTACTCATAAAATTAATGGAGGCTGCATGAACTCACAGATCATAAACTCAGAGGGGTTTGCAGCTTGCCTTTCAGGGAGGGGGGGAAGAGGTGGGTTCAGAGGCAAATTAGCAGAGGGACTAATTCACAGCAGCTGCCCCATCACATCCCACATCCCCTCCCCACACTCCGGAGGATTTTAGGAAGCACAGCACTGAAATCTCACACAGTGCTGGAGCTGGCATCCATCAGCTTGAGGTCAGACTCAGCATGGATGAGGCAATGGTCTGCTCCCAGCTGAGGAACTGTGGCCAAGCTGTGCTCTTAGTGACAGGCCTCCTGCCCGAAGCATAAATCAGGGATGCTGAAGGCCAAAGCATGAGTAGATCCATCCTATGCTGTGGGGGTTGCAATGTGACACTCATGTGGGTGGCGGTTTGTAGGGCAGTAGTCAGAGGAGGTCTCCCAGGGTGATGAAGAGGACTGTGCCATGGTCCAGCAAGATGGACCTAAGTTCTCCAACACACCAAACACTGGGTACCGCACTGGGTACAAGGCTGATGATGCTCCTCACCAGCCTAGCTTGGGAATCTCCATCTGAAACCCTTTTGATATAATCAGGGATATTTGTTGACAAACTACTACTTGCTTCTCAACACTTTCTTAAAAGCCATCCAGGGATCCAAGTGTGGATGGCAACCAGCTCTCCCAGAGCAAACATCAGTCCCAGGACCCCGTTTCTCTCTTCATCACATCCACAATCTAACCCCAGCACAGAAGATCTTTGGCCACTGCTTAGGCCTGAACCATCTTCATGTTGATCTTCACACTCCTCCACAGCACCAGCCCTGGCACAAGCAAGGCCATTTCCTGCATTCAGGCACAACTGCTCTATGCTGGGTTATTCCATGCATGTCAGGTTACCTGGGCTTCTCACCGCACAGCCAACAGCTTCTAAGGGAAGAAAATTACTACTGCTGGAAAATCTTCCCCCACATCCCATTTCTCTCCAAAACTTTGACTTACTCTGCCTGGGGAAGGGCTAGCCCCATGGTTGGAGCAGGTCCCTGTGCATCCACCAGCCCAGTGACAAGGAAGAGGAGGAGGAAGCTCTTTCCTGCACCAACACCAAGGCAGCCCAGAGCCATCCAGGCACTGAAACCTCCTTTGGTCACCAGCCTTCAGTAGGGAACAGAACTGTCCCCTGCCACCCCCTTAGCCTGGCCCTGCTCAGGTTTTCTCTCAATGCCAAAAGCAGTTTTTGCTCCTTTCTGTCAAAAACCATCTTGGCTCCCAGCTGCTGCCCCAGTGGCTACAGCAGCTGTGACTCACAGGCTCTGCTCTAACCTCAAGGCTCCTGCTTGCCTTCCCTGCTGACTCAGGCAGCCATGAGCACCAGGCCTGGCACCTTTCAAGTGGTTTGGAGATCCAGCCAAGGCACCAAAGCAAAGAGAATCAGGCACCATGCTTGCTGGAGCGCCAAGCCAGCTTCCAGCCTCAGTCTTACCAGGCTCCAGGACACCATCCAGTCACCAGGCTGTCCCACCTCTGCTGGCACAGGGGGCAATCACCAACCAGTAATGGGGTCCAGGCACATCACCTCATACACTTTCTACCTCTAATGCAGCAAGCTGTCCTTTTCAGTGAAGCTCCACTTCACATAAATGCATCCTCATGGCACTGTTGGATCATCTCTGCCATGATGTGCCCTGCTTCTGTGTCCTCCCTGGCTGGTTGAGGGGGCTTTCAAATAATAGCATCTCTAAACACCATATTCTCTTCAAGAAGGGCAAAGCACACAGAGAGGCAGTGGAAATAACTCATGCAGCCCCTAAGCAGGGTGCTCTCCACCCTGGGGATCCTGGCTGCAGCTCTCACCAGCACTCCATCTAAGGAAGGGCAAGCCTTGCTCCTTCCCCTTTTATGTCATCCCTTAGGTGGCTCTACCAGCCTCCCCCTGGTCCCTGGCTCAGTAACCATCCTGCTTCCAACCTCACCTGCTTTACACAGAGTTTATTTACTTCTCAGGTGAATCTGATTCTCTGGAAAAGCCCCTGGGGCAAGGGTCTACCATGCTGCCCATGAGCTGTGGGTCCCAAAAAACGTAGGTGAAAAAGGGCAGGAGGGCATGGCTAGCTCTGAACTGAAGGTGGTGCTTGAACAGAGAGACAAACTTATCCCCTTCCCAGACAGAATCCATAAAGCTCTGAGAAATGTTCCCCAAATCCCCAACATCTCTGCTTGCAGGGAAGGGGAGCTGTGTTGTCTCCCGGTTCTGGACAGCGGTGAAGCTGGTGGAGAGACATCTGTTCCCCATCCAGTGAGCACTATCTTCCTGATCTGCCTCTTAAAAATTACAAGGCAATTTGGAGTTTCTATTTTGTACTTTTGATTTACCCAAACACCTGAAACATGAGCTCTCAATCCAGGATCAAAGGCTCTCTCTGCAGCAACACAGACTGCTATATCCACTGCTGTATTTATGCGTGATTAGGAATGCCTGCATTTGAGAGGAGATTTGGCATGGGTGCATGTGCTGCAAAGCCTGAAACTCCATCTCCTCCAGAGAGGGAGAAGGGAGGGAGACATGGGGTGATGTATCAGCAAGGTTAGTGCCAGCCCCTTCTGTGCAGGGCAGCAACGGGGCAACGCCTTACAAAGGGGGTGGCTTGCCTGTGTCAGTTGTCCCCTGTCACTCCTGCCCAGGTCCCATGCCTGCCTGTAGGACTGAGACCTCCCTGCCAGGTAGGATCCTTGCTTTGCTCTGTTTCTGGAGGTGGCTGGGTAGGTGGATGCAAAGGATGCAGTCCCGGATGCAAAAGGATGTTCCAATATGGATGCAATCCTAGTGCTGTAGGATGAAAGTCATTGGGGATGATGCCAGGCCAAGTAAAGGGTTAATGGTAATTAGCACAAGTCATTAATGAGCTGGAAGGAAGGGGTCTTCCCAAGGTTTTTTGCTCCAACTTGCCCTACTTTAAAAAATCCCAGACCCTGCACCCCTGTGGGCTGAGATTTTGCATCATTTAAACTGGAAGAGGTTCAGGCTTGTGAACTGGTGTGCCCAAATGACTGCTTCTGTGAATGAGAGTGGCTCTGTTGCTGGTCAATAACCAGTTTAATTGCAGAGGATATGCCCCCTTGGCCAATATCACTGGGATGAATGAGGGCAGACCTGGTCCTTGCAGGGACCCTGGCTCCAGATCTGTGGCTCAGATGGATTTCTGCTTCTCACCACAGTGAACTGCTTCAGAAAAGTGGGATGGAGTTCTCAGGTAAGGGAATAGTAGGCAGGGCATGTTGTTTATGGGCAAGCCAGCAGTAAAATCAGGAGGATGTAAAGAAGCCTTCTCCTACACAGGTAGCAGGCCAGAAAACATCCGCACATGTCCGACAGAGGAATGTCTTCCCTTTTCAAACCAGTTCAAAACATAGGGAAATGTAATAAAATTCCAGATGCCTCTGTGTTAGGGACATAATAATTTTTAGAAAATGTGTAAGGAATCAGGTCAAGTCAAAGTTACCTTAGCCTAAGGCTAAGATACCCTCAACTCTTCCCTTTTAGGTGAAAGCCTCCCTCTGAACTATTCACTGCTTGTAATGAGTGCACAGTCAATTCCTGTTGTGTGGAGGTGTGAATCAGTGCAAATACAGGGTACATTAGGTGGGCAATGCATGACAGAGTCATCCCAGGGCCATCTCCCCAAATATTACCCTCTCCTGCCCTGGGGATCTGCTCCCTGCTGCAATGGAAGAGAGCAGCAAGACACCCCATCACCATTAAACACAAACCCCAGGATGGGCAGGGATACTCCAGACAACATCTCTATGAAGTCTTTAACTTCTAAGCAAGTCAAGCTGATGGATACAAGTCCCACCTTCCCATTATACCACATCTCCACTTATAATCAATAAATCAGTCTGAAAGTACATGTGACACATCCTGGTGCTCCTTTATTGGGAAACCATTTATTGTTTGTTGGGGTTTTTTTTTGCCACAGTTTCTTCACACATTGAGGGACCTTAGAGAAGTGCTGGGAAACGGCACCCAAGAGCTCTGCAAATCATGTCATGCTCATGCCCTGTCAGTTCAAAACCATTTTGCACTGGAAATGGGCTGGGAAGAAAAATTGCCACAAATATTTTCAGCAAATTACAAAGTCTTGGAAAAAGCAGATTTTGATTCTACTGAGAAGTTGCTGTTTTGACAGATGTTTTAAATATATTTTTAAGAATTTCATTTTTTTATTGAAACTGAAGGAGGTCCCGAAACCAAAGACTGGGCCAAGAAAAAAAACCTCAGAAACATTCTGCTTTGAAAATGTCTAAACAAAACGTTTCCCTTTTTGCCCTCTTCCTGTATTCAACAATTTGGGGAACGGAGATGAATTCACAGAATTTCACCTTCTCTGAATCCACCCTTTTTGTATGGAAAATGTTTTGACCAAGAAATGCCTGTCATGCCCCATTGAGTCTAAGTCCTTTGAAGGCCCTAGAGTGAATTGGTCTTCCACCTCCAGCATCCTGGTGTGGTTTCCATGTACATTGTCTGAAACCAGAGATTTACGGAAGGTCATACATTATAAAACCTGTGTGCTACCAGCTTATCACATGCAGAGCAGCACCCGGGACAGTGGGTGCACCCATGCCCACCATCCCTAGGGCAAAGAACCAGTTACAGAGTCCCCCCTCCATGTCCTCTCTCGGCCCCAGCTCACAACCAGGAGCTCAGTGGCTGTATCCTGCACCTCCAGCTTGTTGTAGTTTCTCATGCACCAGTTTGGGGTTTTGGGGTCCAATAAAGATTCAGAGGTGTCAGAGCGAACCTGCCAGCTTCTGAGCACCCTGTGGTGCTCTGGCACCTCCTGTGCTCGCTGCCTGCTCAGCAGCGTGGCACACGTGCTCACAAAAGGAAGCATTTACAATCTGCCACTGGAAAGTGCACGGTGTTATTCAGTGGGTAGCTGCCTTCCTTCAATGGGCCATAAAAATCCCATTTGGAAATGCAATTGCCTTGCTCCCCTCCTGCATCACACTGCTATTTAAAGAGGGCGCGTCCAACACATTGAAACACATGCACACACACAAAGAGGACCAGGATCTACTGAACCTTAAACCAATCCGTAAGCCTTCCAACACTAACATTATTCTAAGATGCAGGTAACATGTGACACATTTTCTTTTTCTCTCCAAAGTACAACACCCTTCCCTTCTTCTATCCCTCCTTCCCAAATATCAATCATCAGCAAAGACAAGGCAAATGAACTTTTAATCAATAACAGCTACTGTTTCTTGTACCAGGACTGTTTATGATTTAAAAGAGGAAAAAAACCTGAATCAATCCTGATGTGAACATTTTCCCACTTGGAAAAACAGCCCAATCCTATATCAAAAGGTTGGGGGTTTTATATGTTTTTAAAAGGTTTAAAAGCTAAATTAATTTTAAATTGTTTTTACATATCTTGCCTATAGACAGAACCACATCATATGATGAGGAAGGGTGGTCCATGGTTTATTAATGTTCCCAGTAAGTACTTTAGCACCAGTCTGTCTGCTTTACACATATTTAATACCGTTGCCATCTAAAAATCAAGACTACTTTAACCACAGTGTGTCTGTCCAGGCACTCTAGCTGGCAGTCTGTCCCCTTTCCATCCAGACCAGGTACAACAGACCACTTCTGGTATGTCTGCAGTCAAACTCCACTGGCTTTGTACCAGCAGGCAGCATCCAGGAAGTACCTGAGACTAAATGATGGGTTTTTTTAAGAAAGGACCAAGAAAGCACCTAGTCCTCCTGGCTGGGTGTTCCCTGGTCGGGACATTGCTCAATAGATGTCCTAAGCAGGAGCTCATTCCAGAATTAAGAGTCCATTAAAGCTCCCACAGGAGATGGACTTCTAACATACCTACATGGAGCTGGACCTTGGTACATAAAAAAAGGCAAGACTGCCAGTAAGGCTCCTATTCCTAACTTCCTACCCCCCCAAAAAAAAAGAAGCTTGATGTTCCCAGGTCACAGACAGGAGACTCATAGTCTGTTTTCATCTTCATATGCCACAGCATTTGCAGTAGCTCAAATGGCAATGTGCTGGCTCCAATTCAGCTTCATCTGAACATGAAACATGAACCCAAATGATATAAGAAATGGCATCCATCAAGTTTTGTATGAACTCTAGCTGGGTTCATTTTGGCCCTTTAACAGATTGATCTGCTCACCAATTCCTCTGACCTATTTGTGCACTAATCAACAGAAGCCATGCCTTCTCTGTTGTCCCACTTTCCCCATTTGAGGCAGTTTTTGGGGTCCCATTGCTTCTTGAGTGTTGGGATATCCTGTGGCAGTTTCTCCCTCACCTTCTCTCCTGACTGATTCCCCCAAGTATGGAACAGTGACAGAAGTCTCATTTCATCAGGGTGATGTAGCAGTCCAGATGTGACTGGGTCCATGCAGGACAAGCCAGGAGCTCTAGATGCAGCCACAGAGACAGCAAGCAGAGGGATGTGATGTCATGTGTATCTACACATGCCTGAAGCAGAGCTGCACCAATGGTGGAGAAAGGGACAGACTTTGGCCTCAGGAGTATGAGGCTGCATCTTAGGAAGAGGACACTTCTCAGATGGTTGAGGGGAAGTGGCTCAGACATGCATTCCTGAGGGCCTCTGAGTCACTAGCAGGGGATGTGCCAGATGGAGAAAGCAGGAAGTGGCCAGGCTGGCCTGGGACATGCAGGCTGCCTTGCCCGTGCCCGCACTGCACAGCTCCCAGCCCTCTCCACTCACTGTGAGCACATAGCAATGCCCAGAGAGAGATCCTCTCTGGGCAAGGAATATTACTTGGTTCCCCCATGTCCCTACAGATATAAACCACATTTCCTCCTGGCTTTACTAAGTAGATCCCCTATGTCACAACCTTATACAGTATTTTTTGCCCCCACTCTCTCTTCTCGATGCGTTGGCAGATGGGATTCACTGGTTGCAAAGCGACACAGAGGTACGTGGGGCTGTGGCCACGTTTGAAGCCGCCTCTCTCCCCATCTGACCACTGGCCCCAGGAAGGTAGCAAGGTCCTTTGCTTAGTTCATGGCCAAAGGACAGTCAGAAGGGAAGACAGAAAGGTGAATTCTGACATTTCCTATGGTAAGTTGGAATCAGTGGCTGAACCAGGGCTGGGACTTGGTGTTTATTCATTTCCTGCTTCTTCCACAAGTCCTCCAACCTCTGGTGAACATCTCACACTCCTCTGTTCTCCAGTACTCTTGCATTATCATCCCCATGATGAATACAAACACCTTCCAGTTGCACACCAAGGTGAGTACCCACCATGTACCTACTCCAGCCGAGAGGAGACATCAGGCAGCTTTTAGTATTGGAATGGAATAGAAGAGAATAGAAGTTTCTCCACTTACAATTTTGCCAGACTTTAACAGAGCTCCAATTTTCCATGCTGGGTTTCTGCCTCAGGCTGTGTTTTGTTTTGTATTTTTCAAAAGATTCCATGACTCCATTTCCACCAGCCCTTTGAACAAGGTTTAGGGAGGTCTTTTTTTCTTTATTTTTTCTTTTGCCCATGTTAAAATATTATTACAACCATTTTACTGAGAAGCAGCACTGCCTCCAGCCTTGGCAAGAAGCATCATTTGAGTGAGAATATGGGCCTTTCTCCATCCCCGTGACAGCGCCCGAAGTCGGTCAGATCACAAGCCTCTGAAACAGCAGAGGCTGGTTGGAGTTTGGCAGATGGATGAAGCACAAAGTCCATCTGCACTGAGTGCTCTCCATCTTCCAATGGGCCTCAATCAATGGTTTCACAACAACACGTTGGCTAACTGCATAAACACAGGGTACAGCTTAAATATAGTCTTTGCTTTGATGAACAATCAGTCCTGAAAGAGAAGAGCATCTTATGCAAACAAACAAAGGCCCTGGAGAGCTCAGTATTTGGAACAAGGTTAAAGGAGAAAATTTGTGATAGGGGAAATTAGTGAACCTTAAAGCACATGCAAGTTCTCAGATACGGATTTTTTCTGCTGGGAAGTACTAATTCAACCGGACTGGACCCCTCAGTGGCTTTGGGTTGATTCCAGCAGATCCTAGATCCAAACTGTTGCAACAGCAGAACAGACAAGGAAACAGGGGCATGAGGAAGGCCAAACCAAAACGCTTTGTTTGGGGCAGATCGATTAATTTGAAAACTGTTTTTGTTTGCTTCACTGGGAAGATGGATGTGTTCTGCTGGCTTGGCAAAATATTTTCTTCATCAGGGCTTTGGCTCTGCTGGTCAAACAAAAAAAACCCCTGGTTATTCCAGCCGCTGCAGCTGAAGTGCAATCCAGGTAACCTTCATGCCTGCAGTAACCTCAGGCCACTGCAGGACCATCAGCAAGGTCTTGCACCCACAGATCCCTAAGCATCATATGGAGCACCAGCAAAAGCCTCCCAGGTCTGTGTGGGTCAAACCACCTGGCGTGGCTCTGAACGGATCAAGAGTCCACTTTTGGCTGCAGAAACCAGGGTCCAAAATTAGAATTGCCTGGAAATATATGACAGAAAGGGAGAAAAAAGCAAAGGCAGCAATAGCAGACAAACCAACCCAAAAACCCTAGCTTGAGGCTCCAGGATAAAATGTGCCTGCTTGAGGAAGCCTGAGCATGGGAGGGAGTGAGGGCTCTGAAAATGCCAGTCTCTGCCTGTCCTCTTCCAAAGGGCTTAGTGGTGAACAGAGATGCTTTGGCATACCTTGGCAATTGCTGGGCAGGAAAGCCTCAGCTCTGGAGAGAGTGTCCTGCTCAGCAGAGAGCAGCCAGGTCCCAGGAAGAGATGGCATCCTCAGGCAACAGCCCCCTCCTTGGGGCTGGTTTTTGGTCCAGACAGTCCTAGCTGCAGTCCACACTTGACAGTCAGTGCACAGACAGGAACAGTTCTCCTCTCTGCTGGAGAGGTTGTGAGGTGGCTGATGGGTAAAACATCTGCAGCCTTACAGCGCACAGGAACAGGGTCACTTCTTGCCTTTAGAGCAGATTAAATTTAAGACCTGTCAACCTTAACAGCATCCAGGTCAGTTTTCTTCCTCTGCATTGATGGGGAACAAATTTGAAGCCCTGAGGTGTCATTTCTGCTTGTCATGCTTTGAGTTGTTCCCTTCCCTTAGCATGATAGACCTGTTCCCTTCCTGAGGATGATCATTTTTCAGCCAAACATGTGGTCGTTCACATTCCTGAGTTATGGAGCACATAGCTCACCGAGGGAAAAGGAATTTGGTTTCATGTCTCTGACCCCCTGAATGCATCACCAAGACAGATGGTCATGGCCGCTGGCTCCCACAAATGACAGTGTTCCAGGCCAGGCCATTCCCCAGGTAAAGGGGGTCACCCCCAGCGAGATGCTGTCGTGGGTTAGTTACCTTCTGCCAACCCAGCTTTCCACTTGCATTTTCTCCTAAGGGTGGGCAGGTGTGCTCCAGCCATGCATGGAGTGGTGTTCCGACAGCATCAAACTGCTGAAAGCTCCCAGGCTCAAAGGCACTGTGTAAAACCCAAGTTACTTCCTAGCCTGACCTTCTCCATGCCCTGCAGGGTGGTTTAGGTCTCAAGAAAACCCCTCAAATAGTAAGTTGAAAACAACATAGCTTGAATAATTGGGCTCTCAGCTTCCCAAAGCATTTGTTCCAGCATTTCAGCCTATACTTCTGGGTTCAAGCATTTGATTGTAAATACCGCTGTTGTGGAAACTTGGCTGAAGGGAATAGACAGACTGTCACACACGCTGAAATAGAGATGCTCATTATCACAGCTTGGAGGAATAAATGGGTATGACTGGGAACAGCTGGTTTTGAACTGTGGGGCAGTTCTGGGAAGGATGAACAGTGCTTGCTATCACACACACTTTTGCTCTGGCTGATAGATCCTGTTGTTCACGAGCCTGAGATGTTGCAGGGAGCGATGTTGCTCTGAGAATCTTAACAGACTTGCTGTGGTGCCAGGTGGTCAAACCTACAAGCTACAGAAGACCCCACATGCAGCTGGGTTAAGACACATACTATTGAGGGGAGTCCTCCTGGCCAAGGAGCCCAAGCTGTGCCTAGATGAGGTTATCCCAGAATGCTTCCCAAATCTCAGATCTGGAGGCATGCTTTGGCTGTGTCCCAACTCCAGATTGGGTATGTACCAGCAACCCCAGAGTTTGCAGACAGCAGAAACCCAGATGGGAAAGTTGGCGTACCTCAATAGCCCCCTACCCTGCAGGGTCTGGAGACCAAGACACAGGGACTGGTTAGCATACACAGAGCTCAAGTGACCTGTCTGGCCATGTAGAGCTTTACCCCTTTCCTGACTTTCTGCCCATTTCTCCAGCAATGATCAGTCCCTCTTATTAATTAGAGCCTTGTAAGGTCCCATAAGGAAGTACCCCACCAGACAACATCTGCAAATTTCCAACTGACTTGGTTATAGAGACATAAAACCCAACTGCATTGGTTTCATACAGGAATGATATTTTTCCTTTTTTCATTGGGATGCCATGAAGAGGTAAGCCAAGCACCATGGAAAAACCTAAGTGGATGATACCACCTTGTCACTTAAGGTTGTTATCCCATCACAAACAGTAAAAAGGCTCTATTTTCTGCAAACGGCAGCTGATTAATGTTAATTATGTGACATATTATGTGAGTCCATATGGACTGTGTTCCATAAAGACTTTTCTCGATCAGTCTTTCTGGATCTACGTCCTGCCAAACACCGCTTGTTTTCATGGCCCATCATATTTACTGCATTATTATCCCAGTGTTGGATTTTTCCCCCAGTCCTCTGGAACGTCCTCAGAGTTCCAAGATTTGTTTAAAAATCAACAGTAATGGTTCAGAGAGCTCTCAGGCCAATTTGTTTATCCTTTGATGCAAGTTATCTGATCCTGCAGAATGTCTAACTTTAATCACTGCTGTTCAACATTCAGCTTCGTCACTGGTAGAACACAAAGTGTTTTATTATCTCCATAAAGTAGAAATGTGTCATCCTACTTCTTTCCAAAGAGAAAAATAAATGTTGAACAAATAACTTTGTCTCTTTCACTCACACGAGGAATATTTTCCCATTATTGTCTGTGATATCATTATAGTATTTGGCTTTTCTTGAAACATTTAAACAATTCCTTAATATCATCAACCCTTGTGGCCACAGATCTCTCACTCCTGTTTTAGCTTCTCTTTCCAGGCATCAGCATATTCTAACCAATTTCTCTTCACTGCTATCAGAGTCCTCTTTTTTTATTTGCCTTTAACATTGCACCCACATCAGTGCCATCAGTGCCACATATTTACGCCTATGATGCTATTTATCTAAATATGTATGTATGCTAAACCTACAATACCACTGCTTGCACCTTCTCTCTTAGCTGGGCTTGCTTATGCAAAACAGCGTTCAGGCTTCCAGAATCACAATTACCTCACAGCATCTCACAAGTTAGCCTTAAACACTCCTGGATTATCATCCATTCAATTTTGTTTATATAATTCCTTCTACTCCTTCATTTTACTCCTACTTGTTTTCAGTCCAAGGAAGTTGTTCTTTTTCCAGGGTCAGCGGCTAGAGCCGGGCACCTCTGTGCTCTTAAAAATATGGTCCCTTATCTCATATAAATAGCACTGGCCAGAGCTTTTCTGTGTTTGCACATAGTGTCATGCGCACTGGCAGAGAGACAGCCTGGGGATAGGTCATGGAGTCCTTGCCCATCATGAGACCAGAGAGCTGCATACCTAAAAAGCAGAGGAAGCTGGTTTTGGGTTAAGGGGGTGGGGAGGAAGAGAGATGTATCCCTCCTCTGCTCCCAGGCTCAAGAAGAGGGAGAAAAGCCATTGGGGACCAAAGACAGCTTTCATCAATTGAGATGTTTTATTTTGTGTTGGCTTTTTTTCTTAAACATCTTTTGTTTTCTAACAATAAATCATATCCTCAGGCAAAAAGCCTTTAAAGGACTGGGCATGGAGTCTGCTTCCGTTCCCTAGCTGGTGAGGCAGGCCACCAGCTGACAGCAGTCATCAATCTGCAACTCAGCGATCAATCCATCTTTATCTGTCAGCACAGGGACCAGCACAGGAGGACCTCAGCTGTGCCAGCCTGTGAACCCCTGCTGGCTGCGGCAGCACCCCAGAACCTCACCAGCCCTGGACCCAGCCTCCCTCAACACCCCCAACACCTCTCCCCTGGAGTAGGCACCCACCGTTTAGGGCACCATCCCCTCATGCTCCCCAGCATGTGTTGCAGTCAGAAGGCTGAGAGCACAGTGGCTGAGCTGAGCTCATCCTCAGCTCATGCTCCTGTGATCTATCAGAGTGGGCACTCCACCTCCTGCCCTTCCTAAAAGCCAGCACTTCGGAAGGTAGTGGCATGCTTTGCAAACAGAGGGTATGATCAACTTGTGGGTAAACCCTCCTATGAGGCTTCAGAAATCCCAAGCCATTCTTCTTTTGCCATCAGGGGCTATTTCTGCCTCCTGTTGTTTACTGCACAGGCTTCTGGGTTTGCTTTTTAGCATTTGTGCTGCCAGGACTCAGCAGTTTATGGTGGCACCTATGTCTTCTGTTTATCCTCTTAATACTGTTCCCCAAAGATATTCCATTAAAGACCCTTTTAACTGCTCTACTTCATTTGTTATACAGAATATTGGTTGCTCTGCCAGACAGATGGAAGTGGACCAGCACATATGCCCCCTCAGGAAGCAGACCTGATGCTCTGTGGCCTGAAACACCTTCATTTTACCTCCATTTTACACCTTTTGCCCCTTGGTGGTCTCCCGCACTGCCTGCTTTTGCTTCCAAAATGCAAGGAGGGAACTTGCCATCGCTTGTCTGAACTTTCCTCTCCTTCAATTTCCTCCTGAGATCCCCCAAGTTCTTGCTGATCTGAGCAGTATTTTATGAAGAAATTTTGTTCATGCCAAATGTGTCATAACCAATGGATCCCTGCCTACAGTCATCAGAGCCCTGTTCAGCCTCTTGGTGATGTCAATTGCACTGGAGCCAAGAAGACAGCACACATGCCCATCGTCTTTCTGTCCCCTCTTTTGCGTCTGGCTGGGCAGAGGATCTGTGCCTGCATGCATACTTTTGCTCCACTGGCCATTAATCAAGCTCATACTCCCCTTGAGTTTGCTGGGTCACGCTCTAAAGGGGCCACTGGAGACAGTGTCTTTCTGATGCTGGTTCAGTCCCCAGAGCCACACTTCAGCACCTCATGTCTTCCCCACAAACCAGCACAAGGCAGTGCCTTGGCCCCTGCCCGCAGGTTTCCATGCAGTAGGGAGGACATGGTGTTTCTCCCTGGATCGGAGTCCCTGCTCATCCCCCATCCTGGGAAAATGGCCTCAAAGCTTTGGGCATGTTCCCCTGCTCCCTTGCACTGTTTGGCTGATGACATCTATGCAGCCACATGAGCCAGAGCCACCAGCTGAGATGGGTCGTCCCCTGTCTTGCTGCAGTTACACTGCCAGCATCGTGTTTGCATCTTGAGGCCATGTGGAGAGACTTACTGGCCCAACAGGGGCGGCTAGCCTGGCCATGCCTGCTTTGTGCCAAGCTCTCTTCCCCTCTCCTTACTTGGCCAGGAGAAGGCACAGCTTGTGTGCAACATTGGTTGTTTTGGGAACTGAACACTGTAGCTGCTGCCCTGACCCTGGGTTTTGTGACTTGGCTTGTTCCTCATGCAACCACAAGGCTGGTGTCCCCTATCACAAGACTGGGGTCATGTCTTGTGGGATGGTCATGGAATTTGTTCTCATGGCTGGAGGCTGCCCACCTGCCCCAGCACAGAGCAGTGAACCTGGCAGGCATCACCCAACAAGCAAGTGTGAGATTAAAGCCTGCCAGGAGTATCCCCAACAGGAGTGCATGTTCTGGAATGTCATGGGTGACTGGGAGCAGATGCTGCCCACAGGCACGGTTATGGCAGAGGGACTGCAGTGAATCTTTGATATTACCAGTGATGGAGATACATCCTTGCAATTCTCAAGGCTTTTGTCCTCACTGGAGCAAGACTGTGTCCCATAAGAGGCTTTTCCTGCTCATAGCAGATGAGAGGTCTGCCCTATCTCACAGCCCCAGGAAAGGGATGAGGCCACAATGAGGTTTCCTCTGGTGTTTTCTCTGTGCCAGGGTTAGAGAGGATTTCAGTGTCACGAAAGCACCTGGTCAGAGTGAGCATTTCAGAGCCAGGGGTGGTGGAGCAGAGGCAGCACAGGGGTGGGGGGAGATGGGGTTCTCTCAGGGAAAGGGAGAAACCTCCAGCTTGGGAAACCTTTTTGTTCCTCCTGGCACAGTTTGGGCCAGGCAGCAGTGAGGGAGGGAAGGTGTGGTGGGGTCTTGACAGAGACCTGCCTGGACCTGATGTCGCAGCCTCTGTTAAAATGTCCTGGAGACTTGGATTTGCCTCAGATTAAGTCCAGTTGCCCAGGCTGGAGCATACCCATACACGGGCTAAATGAGAACCACCCGCAACACCTCCTGTCCTCCCTCCTCCTCTCCCGTGCAGGTTCATTAAGGCTTTCCCTAGCGAAAACAGGCTGCGTTTCAGGGGGAATGCTGAAGCGTTTGATATTTTCCACTCTGCGTGTCAAGGGCATTTACAGTCGGCGTCAGGCTGTTCCGTCAGTCTGAGGGAAGCACTTTGAAGTGTTTGTGGTAGAGGCCACATGTGCAGTCAAGATGTGCTGCTGTGCTGGGCTCCCTAGCCTCTCACTCCCTTTGCATTCCCAGCACCATGTGACAATCAACAACATGCTTAACCCCTTCGCACCGCTGGCTTGTCCTGCTTGGAGATGGGGGACAGGGCCCTTATTACCTTGTGCATCTTGGTGGCTGTGCCCAGGAAGCCTGCAGCCACCCTGCTTCATTTCTGAGAAGCTGCAGCACGGCTTGGGCAAACATGGCTTGTGAAGGTGATGGGTGCTGGGAGGCCCCAAAACTTCTGGTCCAAACAGAGGATCTGATGCTTATCCCCACACATGCTGCCAGAGGCCCTGCTTTGATGATGAAAGTAGCATCACTTGCCACAAGTAGCTGCAGAGCCAGCTCGCACCCTTGCCTGTCCCGCAGTGGGACCCAAGAAGCCACACGGAATGAGTCCCAGTGGTTGTGACACACCAGGGATGCCCACAGTGTCATTATTGCCCATTCCTCAGTGTGATGGGCAGCACACAAAGAAATGGGCAGCACTTGGGCTGTGCAGCTGGTGCCCGGGGTCGTCTGGGCACAGGATTAACAATTGCAGCAACTTTGCCTTGGAGGCACTGGCGCAAACCCGGCAATGTTTTGAGGAGCTCTCTGCAGGGAGAGTGGTCAGGGATGAAACTAATTTCTTTGTGCAGGGCTTGCACAGTAGTCGTGTTGCGTTTTGCCATAGCTACAGGCTTTAGGTTATTTTCATGTGCTCGAAAAGCATCCTGGAGAGGAGCTCGCTTAGAAATGAAACATGGGGACCAGCAAGCACAGCTGCTCTTTGAGGAAAGGTGAGTAGCAGCCTCCCAGACATACATCTGTCCTGGGCTCCCCTAGAAGAGTGCCAGGCTACAGTGGAGAAGCTCAAGACACATGGTGTCACCGAACGATGCTTACCCACTGCCCAAGAGGCATCTTCTCCCCTGGCTATTGACAGCCCTCCCCCAGACAGGAGGAGAGTGGGCTTCTCCAGAGGGTCCCCTGCCAGGCTTCAGTCCCTGGGGGTGGATTTTCCATCTTCTGTTGGGAGCCCATGGCTGGTTACTGAGAGCTGGGCTTGGCTCCTATCTTTGGAAGTCCCATTAGACAGAAACTTCAGCTTCACTGCCCCACAAGCCTGTCTCTGCCAGGGGATAAGCTCCAGCCATGGGGTGGTTTTAATTCTGAGCAGATTCACAGTCTGATCCATGCAGCTGGGACCCACTGCAGTGATAAAAAGGACATAGAAGGCAAAAGGGGAGGAAGAAGCACAGTGGAAAAGGCAGAGGCCTTTCTGTGCAAGCTCAGAGCTCAGCAGCTATGAGCTAAGGGGACAGGGATGTGAGCTGCAGAGAGGCAGCTCCCACCCTTTGCTGCTGCCTCCAGCAGAGCAGTGATTTTTGGAGGCCAACACAGCACTGCCCCATTCACTCAACTCTGCAGCCGTTGAGCAGGGAGCAGAGTTGAGGCAACAGGCACATTCCCCTACGGTACTGCAGGTCTGCCATGGCAGCATGGATCCAGCACAGGAACTCTGCTCCGGCAGCTGCAGTGTTAATGTATGGCACAGAAAAAAAATGATCTTCCTTTTCAGTTGTTGCATTACAGAGGGTGGAGGCCTGGGGGAAGGGTGTCATTGTACTGGCCCTTGCTGGCAGGGAAGAGATGTCTTCTGGGCTGCAGCTTCCTAGAAAAGTTGAAGCCAAGGCATTATCCAGCATAATTGACCTTTCCTCCTTCCGTGAAATCCCCCCTCCCTGGAATTAATTCAAGTCCTGGAAACCCCTGATTTCCTCCCTCATTTCCCAGCCCCCAGCAAAGTGTTTGAGTTATCTCTGTCACCACGGCTCTTCTGTACCAAAATGACTGACTCTGTCATCCAGGGAGGTCTGTGCTTTGCTGTCATCAGGAGGGTCCATCCAACAGCCCCATCTTTGCATCTCAGGGTTTGTATGTGCATGCGTGTTTTCATGTGCTTTTGTGCTGAGCTGGCACTGGGAGGAGAGGTGCCTGAAGTTACAATCTGCTCTTATCCGTCAGACCACTTTGAAATCCCAAATCCTCTAAATCTGACAGATCAGAATTAGACAAGTGATTCCTAGTGCTGCCTCTGGAGCATCATCCATGTAACCTGATAAAAGTAGGACGTGTCCACAAAACTTCAGCCATCCAAACATCACCTGCTTACCCAAGTTCATCATCAGCTTGGTGGCGAGAAGAGGGAAGGTGGGAACAGCTGCCCAATACAGCCATGCAATACTGGACAGCTGGAGCAAATGCTGAGCTGGCTGGAGCCAGCAGACCCATGCTGGGCTGCCTGGAAGCTCATGATGGATGTACATGGTGGAGATGGCCTCTGCCACTCATGGGAGCTGCTTCTTACCAAGGGGCTTCAATGCTGAGCCAAATCAAAGCTGAAACTGGGCAGGTGGTAGGGGACTGGATGGGTTTTCAGGCCAGTTTCCTACAGAAACACCACTGATGCTCTAACTTTCTTCCTGGGTTTCCTAATTAGATTTGAACCAGTTGGTAAGTTTTGAAACCCATTGGATCAAAGGGGTATACATCTCAGAAGTGGGAAATTAATGACAATAAAATACCAAATGGGGGAAAGAGATCCAAACTGGGGGCCCATGTTAAGGGATGAAGAATAACCTCACTTGCATTAGACACCAGCAGGTAGACACAGGAAAAGCTGGCTTCATCAGTTTCACAGACCCACTTGCTTTCATAGCTTTGCTTCAGCTCAAAAGGGAGGCTGAGTTTCAAAATTTAACCAAATTAGTAAGTGTGTATTAGACATGTTGTATCATTCTTATTGTGACCCTAAGCTTGTCAGGGAAGGAATTAGAGCTTCCTGTGGGTCTGCCAAGAGTTACCCGAGTCACATAGACACAGAGATGCATCCTCTTCTGGGCTGCCCTCCTGGCAGCAACCTGAGAGTGGTTCAGGAGCAGATGCATAAGCCCAAGGAGAAACTCTGCTCAGGGCAGCTTTTGGTGCTGGGAGCCAGTAGTCCCCGATCTTAATCCTGCCCAGGGGTCTGCACTGCTTTCCAAGTGGATGTCATCCATTCAGTGCAAGCCTGATGAACTAAACTCAATAAAAGGCAGGGATGCCACGTGAGCAGGAGCCAGTCATGCTGTGGCACATTAGTTTTTTTTAGTTTGCAGGATCTTTCTGATTAGGCTTGTTTCGCATTTCTGCTGGAAATACCTGGGATAGAAATCAATTTGTTTGGAGTTCTTCTTTTGCCTCCCACATTTCCCAAAGGCTCTACTGTGCTGTCAAACTCATGGCACCAAGAGCAGGTGGATTTCCTTCCACCTTGCAAACCCCACTGAGACTGGTTTTGTAAGACCTGAACGTGCCATGGACCCCAGCTGTCTGTCACCCACCCTGAGATGCATCCCCGTTGCACTGCCAAGCCAAGCTTTGATGCCAAGGATACGTGAGATGATTCTGGTTTAGGTCATGGTTGAGGAATGAAGACAGCTTCCCCTTTCTGTGCTCATGACACATTGTACACTCTTACAGCCCAAAAGGCGCACACAGTTGAAGTCTGACCTGGTTCAGCAACATTTCACCCTTGTGTAGACCCTTTACTCAGAGGTCACAGAGTGCTTTGCAAATGCTTGCTTATTAATCCTCACCATGGTTCTGGGAAGAAATAAGAGACACAGGGGAATCACCTCATTTGCTTTGGAGAGGGGGCGCTTTCTGGGGTGAAACAAGTATTTAACAGATGAGAACAGTGCTGCTCAACATAACACACCAGTCAGAAATGAAATGCATTAAAATCGTGGTGAAGGAGAGGAACTTCAGGCAGGAACAGTGTGATTAATCACACTGAAACTTGGCTAAGACAACAGCAAAAGGCGCCATGTGATTTTTATCAGGCTCTGTCAGTGCTCCATTCGTATGCCAGTGTGACAGGTAATACAGCACCCCAGGAGAATGGGACGTGATGGCAGGATCAGTACTCAGCTTGGGAATAGAAGGCCTGGGAAAAACTTCCAAAGACAACAGTGTGTTTGGGGTTGTTGAACACGACCCACTGATGCCCATCAAGCCCCAGGCAGATGCCTGAGTGCAGCACCTTTACTGATTCACCAGCTGTGAAATCCTTGCTCCTTGTGACAGCAGAGACATGTGGCTGTCAGCCCATAACATGATACTGTTGTCACCTGCTGTTTATGTATGTCACACATCCCCACCCCTTGCTCTGAAGTGCTTTTTGCCTTCCTACTGCTGAGTTTATGCTATTTCAGGCAGACAAGATGAAGTCTTCACATGCAGCTCTGTTCTCTCATGTAACCTCTGCTCCTTGGACTGCCTACTTCTACTTGAACTTACTTTAGAAAGGTCCTCTGCTCAGCCATTCCCCCCAGTAAGCTGCACTTGCACCTCATTTGCACAACATCAGAGGCAGATATGGCTACATAAATCCTCACTACTGATGAAGCTCAAGGTGGTTTACAAATAACCCCGAAACTATTGTCAAAGTGGGATTATCTGAAAAGCAAACTCCACACAGTTTGCCTGGTCCCCTAACCAGGAGCATTCCAGATGACAATACTGGCAAGGAAGAAAAGGTCAGCTAGTTTTCACTCCAAGATTTCATGAGACATGAATTTGCCAATCCTTCCATTCTATCAGCTCATTTCAGAGTAGACTGTACAAGACTGAAGGACAATAACAGGGACCGGGAACACTGTGTAAACTGGTGCACCATTTTGCAAATGCTACCAAATCAACTCTGGATGATGGAAGGAGGTTGAGGATGAGATTGTATAACTTGAATAAAACAAGAGCTCACAGTCTTCTTTTTTTATGGACACTGATAGATCTAGCAATTACCAGTGCCAGCTCAGACAGCCCTGTGCCTCCATCCAGCCATACCACATACCACTCTGAGGTGGCTTTTGTATCTTCATTGCAATGAAGTATTTTATCCCACTAGGGTTTATTATTCTTTTATAGACCGAAGGGCTTCAGCCTAATCTTTCAACAAACAAAAGGAATCTTTCAACATTTCAATGCTGTTGTAATTGGCTCCAAAAATAGCACATTCAGAGACACATTTCTTAAACTTCTCAAGTCCAAGGATTAGCCTTTTTTCGGGAAAAAAAAAAATAATCCAAAGACCATCTTGTATATTTTTCATATAGCAAATCAAATAAACAAAAGACTAAAATTTGGAAATTAATCTATAGTAGCTTTTATTTCCCCCCATTTTGTTTGCATGCTTGCTTCTGTGAATGTCAGAGGGGAGGAGAGAGGGTTTCTATTGTTTCATGAGCCACCACTGGATGTTTTATAGACCACCAAAGGCCTATGGATCACAGTCTGAGAAACACTGCTTTAGAGATAAATAGGCTCGTCACAGGAGGCCCTTGCTCTCTGCTCTGCTTTCTAGCTCATGCTGCAGCACACTGTGCCATTTTGTCTTCAGTTCCTTTACCTTTCCCACCAAAGGGCACTGATTGTTCCCCCGGTGGACCAGGTGCTCTTCACTGCTCCATTCATGCTGTCCTGTCCTTGTAATTACTGTGCATTTGGTTTATACCCCTGGATCCATGCTGTGCTCCACGTACTCCACCCAGGTCAGCATCATGGCAAAGTACCATTGCTCAAGGGATGCAGAATAATGACAGCTTATTCTGCATCTTAGAAAAGACAGTACGTGTCCTCTTGGAGGGGATGAGTTGTCTCCACTGCTACTCTGTTATCGTAAGCAGCTTTTCCTGCCAGGAAAGCTGGCCTCAGAGCAGCTCTCTCTATGACCCCCACAGCTCTCTCCAAATTTTGCAAGCAGACACCTTGGCACCTCCAGTTGCCTTCAGACTCTGTTAGTGTTGGCTGGCTGGGACTGATAGCTTCCATCTTCTTTTTCCTTGTTTCATTAACTGTCACACTGGGGGTTTTGATCTTCTCTGGAACCAAGTTCTGCCAAAAGATTTACTCTACTGCAGTGCTCCGTTTCACATAATTGCCAGAGAAAGCTGTGCAGTTGGTAATGACTAAGGTAAGGAAACATACTAGATTCATTCAGGATATGGCATTCACATTTTGTACTTTCATAAAGGTATAGCAATGGAAATGTTCCCTATTTTGGTTGTCCCAAAGCCACAGGAAAAAGGGAATTAAGGGAATTGATATGTCTGGGATAGATGCCAGTTCTGATTTACTCACATATTTACTCTGATCTGAAATACCTTGGTCAGAGATGGAAAAGTTTCATAGAAGACATAAACCAAATTGCACCCTGCAAGTGCTGGTGTCATAGTTAGGGTTGGAAAGGACCTTAAGATCATCTAGTTCTGAGCTAAGAACTATCATCTCACCTGGTACAGTCCAAGAAACATAAAAACAAAGGAACTGAGAATCAAATCAGTAACAGCAGCTCTGTCAGAAATTTCTTCTCTGCCTACAGAGGGTTTGGACATTCCAGCATCACCATGGATAATACCTGTACTTGCAGTCTGTCTTTTGACCACAAAGTGCCTAAGGTACCAGAACACCAGTGAGTTAGGACGCAGGAGTTGGCTTGGCTCCTGAAAAGAGGATGTGCTTTATCATCAAATCCCAGCATGATTTGGTATGGAGAGGCACAGAGCGGTCAAGGCAGAGTGGTAAGCTCAAAACAGGGTTGCCTTTGGAAGCAGTATAAAAAGAAAATATCCTTGCTAACACAACCTCACCTTCTAGTTTAACCTCCACATTCCCTCAGAGAGTGCAAACATGCCTGCACATATTTTAGGCACAGCAACCCACTTAGGAAGACTCAGATGTAGGGTAAGTCCAATTAAAGCAAAATGGAATGAAAGTCCCAAATTATTTCAATGTGTCAGAGTGAGGAGCTTGCAAATCCACTGGTTATTGCAAAGTTGTTCTGGGAAAAATAATGCATAGATTCCATCCCACTTTGCTGAACTCCATGGGAGTTTTGCCATCAACTTCAGTGGGAGAAGGACCAACACATATAAGCAAGCTTTAGCCATACATTAATTACTTGTGCTTCAGGCCAAATGCATTGCTCTTGTGCCCCTATCCTTCAATGAATTTCCTATAGAAAGATCTCTGCCCCTACAGTGTTGTCCACTGAACTCACACTAGCAAAGTCTAACTGCAAGATCCACCTGACTGTCCAGAAACCTAGAACATGTTTCTGTATTAATCTTACTGAGATTAATATGAGCTCAATCAAGAGCAGAGTTTGATGAAAATCTCACATATCAAGCAGGGGGGTAGATCAAAGCTTTTTTTTTTAGCTCGCAAATAAAACAAAAGATAAATAGCACTGGAGAGGAGGTAGCTTGCTTATTTGTGATGGCTCCCTTCTTTGGAAAGGTGAATACAGAAACCACAAAATTATTACTGCTAAAATAATCAAAATACAAAATTAGGCAAATATTTAATGCAAGATATGATCCATAATTCTTTTGCTTGATAAAATTCCTGACCACCAGACAGTGAGGATGAAGTGTTCTGCCCCCATCACTTACCTCCCACCTCTGTTCAAAACAACCCTTCTTGACTTAGGAAGCACAGGGTTTGGAGTGTTTTTTTTGCATGTATTTGAATATTAAGAGGATGTCAAAATTCTGGTAACATAAACTAGATTTACACCAGCTCAGTGTGCCACCCCAAAGATGTGGCCTTGGTCCCTCTAAGGTTATGCTTTGCACTTCAGCTCTCTGCTCTTAAAGGTTTTCTAACACAGAGTTACCAAAGGGAAGATACTGTCATGTTTTTTTAAGCTTACTAGAAAGCCAATGTAATTTATATCATTCAGCTAGAAAGTTTGTTTTCAGTACAAAATACTTTTTAATCACCTCTGTTAAGTCTTTCTACTTCATCCCATATGGTTCCTATGGAAATCACAAGTCTTCCAGAACTGCAAATTCTCTTTCCCAGCCAATGTTAGGAAAACTAATTTTTTCCACTACTTTCTCAGATAATGTTTGCATATAAATACTGCTCAGATCTCAGAAAATATATTTGAAATTATTATTCATTATACTGGAGACCTTCCATGTTTCCATAAGCAGATATTTTATTTTCTCCCCCTTTCCACATAAGCAAAACCAATGTCTCCCGTTTGCTTCTTCATCAATCCCCAGCTCCTTTTTAGATAAAGTTCTTCTTCACCAGAATTCTTGTTAAATTTAGAAAAAAATCAAAGAGAAAATAATAAATATCAGCACCTTTTTGGCCAAAACAGCACTTCCCACTCTTGATCCATGGGTGGCTGGCAAGGTTACAAAAGCTCTAGCTGGTCTGAAGAACCAACTATGTTTAAAAACTCTCAATTCAAAGTTGAACAATAAAAATGTAAGTGCTCCAAAAGACATAAAGAAGGTTGACAGGAATCTTTGCCATGATTTGGGAACCTCTGTGTTAAGGAAGAGAGAAAGAGTTGCATATGTTTTCTCTGTGATAAGCTACAGTGAGCTGAAAAAAAGTGATGATTTCCTCACCAGGGTGAATATCTCACATGTTAATGACAGGTAAAAGAGACCTACTGTTTGAGTCAGCAAGAAATAGTAAGGCTACTCACTGCTACGTATTTCACAAGTGATGGTACTACTTATGCATTCACTGAACTTCATGGGCTTGTTGCTGATGCTTTTTTCCACTTCTCCTTTCTTTATGCTGACCCTCTCTCCTGTTTTGGGGCTCCACCTCACTGCTGTGTACACACTTAGGATAAGTATTCACTTACTATAGGAAGATGAGAATAGACAACATTATCCATGAGGCAGTGCAATTGCAGGACATGACTACAGATGGGTAACAGCACTGTCTGTGAAAGTGATGTGCAAGCCTCTGCTTCCAAGTCTTGTGAAGAACCATCATTCACCTGTACTTGGAAGAAGGACACTTGGAAGAAGGGAGGTGCAGATGGAACAATCTGTTTAGCCTGGGCAGGGAGGAAAACAGAAATATTCTTGCTCCCCCCCTATATGGATTACTTTTGAAATTCCCACTTGTCCTGAACGCTGTCCCAGACAAGGAGGAGGCAGACCACAGCACCAGATGAGAGTCACACGCTGAGATCAAGTGGCGAAAATCTTTTCTGTGTCTGCATTGCTCCTGCAGGGCACCTGAATACCAGAGATTCATGAACATTTGCAAGAGATTTACTTTCTCAGCATGATCATTCTTGAGACTAGCATAGAAAATTAACAATAACATAAATTTCAGCTGTCCCTTTGTTACCTCCTCATGCACTTCAGGATTCTTCAGGATCTTCTCAGTTGTTGACAAAGAAGTTCTCCTTTAAAAGAGCAGAAAAATATGGTTTGCTATTGTCTTCATCAAGTTGTGAGATAGAAAGAATTCCTGAGAAGATCATCTGCTCTATCCATATAGCTATAAAGCAGCTACAGCACTAGCAAAGAGCCTGTGGCTTTTCATTTGCTTCATTAGCTAAATTTTAGGAATTTTTAGGGCTTGTTCAGCTGGGAGATGGCTAAAACAGTGCTGGGAAGGGCTGTGGTCTCTGGGATTTGCAGTTGCAGAGCCCATGGAAATAATACCCAACAGATGCTGGCAGTCATGGGTGAACCTTCTTTCAGAGGAAATGGAGATGCCCTGGGAACCTCCCAAGAGAGCAAAAGAATGCTTCTAGACAGTCAGGTGGAGCAGCCTGCTGGCTCCATCAACCTGATGGACTTGGCAACCTCTCCTGCTCCAGCTGGCCAGGATCCTGGAGTCTGCAAAGCTGAAGGCAGAATTACTGAATTATGAGGAGAAAACAGATAGCTGCATAAGCTTATACACAGTGATACATACATACATACGTGTATATATATACACCCACACACATACATTTATACATATGGAATGAGCAGCACCTCCTGTAGTAAGCTTGCAGGATATATGAACTCCTAGTAGAACTTAAAACCCTATGCCTTATCCTATAATAACTAAGCTGGTTTCTGTGTTGGGCATATTAACTCTGCAGGAGAGCTCTGACATCTTCCTGGAAGAGATTTAAAGATGTATTTTTATTAGCATTTGTAGAAGAAAGACTGACTAAAAGCTCCTATCTGAAGCTAGCCCAACAACCTCACATTCCCTGGGTTGCTCTAAGTCTGAGTTCTCAAAGTCTTTCTGTAGCAGAGGCCAAATCCCATTTCCAGCTCCAGTCTGAGCGCCAGGCTTGCTTGCTAAGCTCCCAAATTCTTCACCCAGAGCAGAGTTCCTGCTTACGTCAGCAGTAGTTGGCCAAGACAAAAAGAGATCAATACAGCCTTTTTGATTAACAATATTTCAATTTACTATGAATTATGCAGTATATAACATGGCTCAGAGGAGTAATTTGTCATTCTTAGGGATCCTTACTTTTTCTAGCCTTTCCTTCTCTCCCTTCTCCACCTTCCTCTTATCACTTCTCTTCCACTTCTTTTTACCTTTCTCCTTTCTGCATCTCCTCTCTTCCAACAGATTCAACTCCACGGCTCCACTCCAATCCTTACCTCTATGTTATCTGCTAAAACCACTAACAACAGAACATCTAAGGGGAGATGTATTCCAGTGTCCTGGAAAAGGATGCATAGAGCAAAGAGAGCAGGACTTGAGGAACATGAGGAATGGGATTTCAAGAACAGTTACAGGCAGGAAAGGCCAGGGGTACATGCACCGGTACAGGAAAAGGAGAGAGCTTTGCCCCCAGCAATGGCTGAAATAATTCTCGACAGCATTTCTACATAGAACAGTCAGTCAAAGAAAAATTGTATTTTATAGTCAGAAGGAGAAAAATAAATAAAAAAGCATTCCATCTTTGGAGTGTTGGAGATTTGATGTTATCTGGAATGAGTGTGTGTGTACATGCGTACATACAGCTCTCTTGCTATTTTATTACAGAGTGCTGTTATGAAACTTCCCATTTTGCATAAATCTTCCTTTTCAGACATGCGGTCACTGGTTTAGGGAATATTTACTGTTAAATGCCTCAGTTTTTGTAGACCCAACTTCTCTTGGTTTCATTCTCAGGACTACTCAGCATAACCAGAGCCTTTGCAACAGATGTCCCAGACACCGTTCTTAAAAAACTATCCTGACCAAAATTGGTGCTTTGTCTTGTGCGAACTGCTAAACATCATCACAAAGCAGCAATTAGGCTCTAAGTTACTTACAATCTTTGCCTCTTCAAACCTTAATATTTAGGTCACATGGAAGAATGCAGTTTTGGACACAAAAACATCACTCACAGGTTGCCATATTTGTTCAAACTAATCTTTGGCTCTCTCCCAAAAGCCAGCCTCCCTCATTGTACCAAGATGCCTTCTCAAGGAAGGAGAAATTCCTTCTCCACAGCAAGCACAGGCCTCTTTCAATTCACTCCAGAACTTGAGCCTCCAACACTCAGGAGTCAAACAACACTAGTGCTGAAAAGGCTCAAGCTCCCTGTGGACCAGCATTCTCTGACACCTCTGAGTTACCTCTCCCAAGCCAGGACCCAGAAGATACTGTGCAACCTGATAAAACTTGTCTCACCCAGCTTCATTTCTGTCTAGCTACCATAAGATAGATCTTATCAAGTTCTTGTCCTGTCAAGGTCACCTGACAAGAAAATCTTTGTCACTGCTGTGACAAAAAATGTGAAAAAATGGAGGTCTTTCCCTCTTCTACCTTGTAGGTCTGACTGTGCTTATACATCTTTTTGATCCTGGTCCTGGATGTAGGAGGGCAGAGATGTTCTCTATCGTCCATGGAAGAAATCAGATTCAGGAGCTGGTGTCTAGGTCCTCCTTCCTGAGGTGTGCTTATCCTGCTTGCTGAATGCCAGGACAGGAAATTTAAGCAGCCACACTGGTCCCCATCACAAGAAGGTGATGACCTTGTCCTTCGGGCCATTTTCTCAGATTAGAACTGACTATAGGCAGAACTGTTCATGTCAAAAGACACCTTATGTCTTCTCCAGGACCTTTTAGAAGACACAAACAAGGAACCATGTCAAAGTAAAGTCACAAGGAACTTAATTTCAGCCTCATTCTTCCTAAAATCACTGGACTCTTTGTGCCAACATATTTTGACATCATGTTTCCTTTCTTTACATTTTTCTGTTCAGCATAAAGTGATAAGAGAGCACAGAAACCCACTACAAGGATCAGAGGTAGTGAAAAACCTTCTGAATCATCTATTTCAGAGCATGTCTCTATCTATCCCCCAGTTTTCACTTGCTGGAAAGTTACCCAGCCATATGTTTACAATTAAAGTCTCAGATCCTCACAGGCTCACGGCAAATAGTCTGCTTCACCTGGGTCACATCTCTAAAGGGAATTTCCCCAGACTGGATTTGCAGGCCATATTCGGTGGCAGCTCTGACACAGGTATTAGCCATAATGGAATCCATGTCAATTATGAGTTCATCCATTCGTTTTTCTGTCCAGGCCTCCCACTCAAATTTCAGAGATCTCCTCCTAAAATGCAATTTGACCCATTTTGGAATGGAGAGAGTTCCTTATTCACTCCATTTGAGACCAATTAGGCAGTTTGATTTGGGATCCTTTATCCCTCAGCACTCTTAGCCTGTCTGTTCCAATAAATGTCGCAAAAAATCCCAGTGTCTAAAATCCCTGCATGCTTCATGAACCCTGTTTCCTACCCAGTTACTGCACTCCCTTTACTCCTCTTTCACTGAGCTGAGTCAGTCAGACTCTGGGTTTACTTTGTGCGTACCAGCTCCATCTCCTTGAACTGCCCTTCAACTCCGTGCCTGCAGAGGCCATGAGGATGAGGAGGCGTGATTGACTTGTAGTGCTTTCTCTTGGCTGATGAGCTGAAGCAATCTCTTTTGTGCCTAACCCACAACTTGAACATACTCTCAGAGCTCACTTTTAATCAACTTCACTGATTTGCTTGAAACATTGATCAAATCGTAGCTGCTTCCTTTCCAACCATCCAATGGACAGTCCAGTGAGTTTGGCAAGAATTCCAACTTTCAACCCAAGGCGCAGAGACTTGCAGTGACTATTGGAGCTCAAGGCTTTTGTTTTATGTGCTGTTCACAGATGTTTCCAGCCTCTCACATCCCTGTAGAACAACCCAATGGTGTGGATTCACAGCTGATAATGGAAACAAGGTCACAGGTTGTGGGAAGACATTGACCTGCTTTAATTCAATAGTCTTTAGAAGTTCTCCACATGTTCCAAACCAGAATAGCGGCAAGGTTTCTGAAATCAGGGTGCACTCACAGTACAGATATAATTTAAACCTAATACAATGTAAACCTTTAAATGAGGAATGGGCCTGAGCACATACTTAACTGTCATCACAAAGAAGACAGCTTTCCTCATTAGGCACTCAGATGAATTGTTACAGTAAGCCTAAGACCTGTCAGAGGAAAGGGATGGAATTGACATTTCCCTCCTGAGCCTCTGGGAATGAGCCTGAACTTTCAGTGAAGGAGGTTCAAGAATCCAAACCTGAGCCTGACACTGAATTTGGCTGCTCACCCGCACTTCCATGTGGCATACCTTGCCCAGCTGAAGGTTTCCATGGCCTTATGATACACATGGAGTACAAAACCCAGATCTGGATTTTGCAGCCTGGGATCATCTCTGACTTTCCCAGCTTCAGAACCACAATTCCATGTGCTTTTACGTCACTTGTACAAAACCCAGATCTGGATTTTGCAGCCTGGGATCATCTCTGACTTTCCCAGCTTCAGAACCACAATTCCATGTGCTTTTACGTCACTTGCCTGTTTGCTTTGGGGGAAGAAAAAATATTGAAAAAACCCATCCCAGTAACAATCCAAAAGACAGCAGTGCTCTCCCAGCAACATTCCTCGCAGAGCAAGGAAGAACACAATTAAGCCCAGCAGTACCCACATCCTTAGCACTTTGGGCCTCACCACATTTTCTCCCTCTTTCCTCTGTCTTTGTTTGGGGGTTTTTAGTTCAATTTTTATCACTTTGGCTCATGCTGCCTGAGAGGCAGGGGACCTCGGTAGTGTCCTTGAAGTGTTTACTTAAGATTGGAGCACACCCAAGAGGTGGTTTTCAAGGCCCCCACAAACCTCTAAAACCCCACACTGTGTGTGTGTGTTGCAGAGGGGGATGGCTGCAGCTGGCTCTGCAGATTTTGCCCTTGGGGACAGGTTTGCCTGCTAGTGATGGAGAGGTGCCGGGTGTAAAGCGCATCATCTTCATCCTCCTCCTTTGATGGCCCTGCTCTGATATTTGACAATGGAAAAGTCCTTGTGCTTCAAGCTGGGCTCTGCCCCTATTCTGGATGATCTCCAGCAGCGCACAGGAACAGTTCTTAAGTTTCCTGAGCCCATAGCACTGTCTCCTTTAGGGGCCCTCCCCGCACATCCTGAACTGAGGATCCCTGAGGTATCCCTGATACTGCTGCATGGAAACCAGACCTCTGTGTCTCTGTGCACTACTAATCAAAGGACACATATCCCCATCTCTGCAGCCTTGTAGAAGCTCTAAGTTAGGGATCATCTCTTTCTTTGTTGACAGATGACTGTCAAAGCCCTGACATGCAAGCTTTGCAAAATTTTTAGCACTGTTACTTTTTATGGTAGGTTGCATAAAACTTACAGGTAGATCCAAACAAAGCAACTAGATCACCTTTGAGGTCCCTTCCAACCCAAACCATTCTATGATTCTATTATAATACAGTGTTCAGCACATCCCGATCCTCCTTGCCATCACCATTCTTGTACAACCTCTTGAACTTGGGTCAAGGCCTGTGGACTATCCAGAGTTATCCTTTTATGCAGGACTTCATACCATAAAATATATCCTGCAGGCAGCTTCATCTTGTTTTTCTCCATTTTTAACCTTGGTGGTTCTTCACTGAATGCCCTCTGTTTCCTTCCTAACAACTTCTCTTTTTCTTTTCATTGTCACCAGCCTTCCTCTTCTTTCTTGTCTTCCATTTCATGAGCTTTTTCACAATTTGGAATTCCTTTGGTCTTCCAGAGGGAGTAAAAATATTTTGTATTGGTGATAAGGTAGTATTTTGAAAATTAACTTCTCATAGTCAAACTATATTGATAGATACATGAGCACACATGTTCCACTTTGATACTGATTCTGAAACATTCGAAAAATATAATCAAATACATTTCATAGAAAATATGAAGTTCCAGAACATTCGAAACCTGTAGAAACAGAACTTTCTCACATTATAAAAATGTTTAAATTTGTGAAAGACTGGTTTTTCTTTGCTTTTCTGTTCTCCAGTAAAAATATTCAAAACAAGCACTTTTTAGTGTTTGCACAAAAAATAACATGACTTGTTTAAAAATCTTCTAATGAAAAATGTCCAGCAGGTCCCAGAGCTGGGTTCATTCCATGGTCACAATCCCTATTGATGGTGGTGAGGTTAGTTACGCTTGGTGAGAGATACAATGAAGAGCTAACAATCATCCTTGGTTTGTGCTTGTCCCAGCTTTCCTCCACTGCAGGCACCCCACTGCGCCCTGATCTCTTGGTAGGAGGCAGCGTGGTATTTGTTATTTGTTTCGCACCAACCATGGAGCCTCATTTGTTACGCAGTCTCCCAGGACAATCCTGGGTTCTTATGTGCAAATGAAATATGGCTCTGTTGGTGCAGGCTGACAGACCCTCTCTGTGAGCAGCTTGCAACGAAACTCACCCGTGGCATTCTGGCACCATTTTGAGCCCATTACCTCTTCTCCTGCTGCTTTTGCTTCCTCTGGCATTTTCAGTCTTACCATGGAATGAGGAGTGAGCCCCAGAAGAGGCACATACCTCTTGTCCTGCTGCTGCTAATGACTACTGACACTTGGTTTTCCACACCTCTATATAGGTGAATTAAGCTTTCTTTGTTGCACAAAAGAGCTCAAGACCAACCATCAAAGCAAACAGAAACCAAATTCTGGCGATATTTGGAACCAAGGCTGGAGCTTCACCTTTGATACCAGAGCTTAAAACCATCTGCACAAACAATCTTGTCTCTTCTCACGCTACAGTTCTCTATGCTGCCAAACCTCAGTATTGAATCAGGAGGCAGTCATGGAAAGGAAGAGAAGACAGAAAAGAGAAACAAAAGAACAAGAAATGTGACATGTTTTTACTGGTATTCTAGGGTTTTTTTGGCTTTCAGGTACAGTTGTCTCATTGTGTTAGAATTTTTTCTGTAATCAAAAGCGCTAGGAATATAATCATAGACTCATATCTATAACCATAGAATCATAGAATGGTTTGGGTTGGACCTTCAAAGGTCATCTAGTCCAAGCTCCCTGCAAAGAGCAGGGACACCTGAGAAGTTTGACCAATCACACACTACCAATGGCTGGTGCCTCACGAAGAGCCCCAGATATGATAATGCATCTCTAGTTAGCAACATCAGGATCTATAACATTTCCTGATCACATCAGTGAAAGTTCTTTCTTATTTGCAGAGCAAACTTACGTCTCTGAGGCAAGCAGCACATCATGACACAAGAGTTATGAAACATTTATCAGCAACCTCTCTTTTAAATAGAAATCAGCATGTTGCAGCGAAGGCCACAACCATCTTGCTGAAAATCAAAATGATTAATGACAGTAATATGTAATAATTAAAAAATACTCATTGAAGGGGATTGTGAACTGTTCTTGACTAGTGTAAGGAATTGCCCAGTTGGATTGAAAATCTATGGGATATTCTTTAGGGATACAGCAAGGGACATGGGGTCCTGGCCTTTGAATGAGGCTCTATGACTGTATGGTAACAACAAAACATCACAGAGTAATCACACCTCAGCAAGAGCTCTAGTCTTCTGGCCAGAAACACTGAAAATCCCGAGTGCCAAGATCAAATTTCCACAGTCACCTTGCATCAGCCTGACTCTGCTCACACTGTGAAGTCAGTCACTGGTAGTGGGAAAAACAGGCTGTGCTTCTGAAGATCCCCTCTCGAATTTATTTCAGACTGCTATGAGATGTTTGTTCAACTTATACATCAGCCTAAACATCCATTCTTTAGAAAGTCTTTGCTCTCCATTCATGCTTTGTTTCCCAGCCATCAGAGACACAGGACCAAAGTGGCCTTTGGGCATCCCAGACAAGACTTTGGCTCAGAGCAGATTCCTTACTCCACCATGAGGCCCAAGCAATGTCAATTAATGCACCATGCCCGAGTCTCTGGTCTTTCTTGATGGTCTAAGTAAGTCATGTGGAAGCAGTGGAAGTCCACTGCTTTTACTTAACAGACTGTATTTAAACTACCACTTAGTTCAAAGGCCATTCCTCTCAAAGTCAGGACTAAAGCCCTCCTAAAGAAGCCATGAACAGTGCTAGGGAAACTGAGAAATCTCAGCTTTTGCAAATTTAGAGGAGGAATCTTCCCTTAGTAACCAACCCCCTTAGCGTCTCTGGTTTTGGAAAGTATGAAATTGTTTCCATATAATTTTTTTTTTCCAAAAAAACCTCTCAGGATTCTTACATTGCCCTGGTGCTGAGAAATCCCTCTGCTCACCCCAGAAAAAGGGAAAAAAAGATAGATAGACAGCCTGCGGAGCGTCTGAAGTATGGCAGCATCTTCAAGCATCCCTAGCCTTGGGGCAGAAAGCCAAACCATGTTATCCCTGGTTTTATCCCTGGTTCCTAGGGCTTCATGCCAGGTGCTGGGGGTCTGGCATCTCTAGGGGTTTTGTCTGAATTCTGAGGCAACACTCGAGGTGTCTGTGGGCTTCCTGTCCGACAGCATGATTGAACGCAGCATACAGACCCCAAGCCCTGGAGGACAACACAGCCGCTGGCAGGAGAGCAGGCTGCACTCCTGCAGACCTGTGGCTGGACGGGGTCACCAAAACAGAATTACTCTCAAGGATTCCATCAGTGATGAGGGATCATTTCCTGACAAGGAAATCTATCCATTAGAAATGTCCCAGAAAGTCCCAATCCAGAGGCAGCATGGTGCTCTGGTGAGATGGAAAAGTCCTCTCCGCAGCCCAGCAGCTACACCATGAAAGCACCAGGTTCAGTAACCTGCCCCAGGGCTGCTGCTGGGCAGACTGTGACTCTTTCCAACCAGCTTACTGCCTATCAAAGCCCTGGGGTTAGCTACAGAGTTATTCTGGCTCTCCTCATACCTCTCTGCAGAGATGCTCCCTCCTAGGAAATGAGTCACACCTTACAGAGAGGATGAGAAAGCCACCATAGGTGCCTGTTTGCATGTTGCTCCAGAAGGAAAGAGATTGCATGGGTCCACCACACAAAATGTCTTAACCAGGGGCTCTGTTGGGGCAGCAGGCTCACACTGTGTCAACCCCAGGCGAGCCTTGAGTGCCCAGCTCATCCAGCCCACACTGTAACAGCTTTCCCCCCTCCGCCTTTTTCACACCTCCCCGTTTTCCTGCACCTCAGCATGTGCTCGCACATAAACAGCACGGACCGTGGGTGAGTCCCCCGATTACAAACAGGGCCAGACTCACAGTTTGAGCTCATCGCAGATGGCCTCCACACTCTCCTAACAACAAGGAGAGCACGCGGGCAGCAGCCACCACATAGGGCAGGGAGTTTGCTTCACAGAACCAATAGATCTCCAATAACAAAAAGCGACAGGGAAGGAACCCCTCCAGGCACCACACGTGGGTTTTTAATGCAACAATCAGGCAGAATCTTTGTTCAAGGTTTTGCTTTGAGTTGATTTCTTCAGCACACACACATCCAAGCCTGGGCCTCCAGCCCCCCATCTTGTGCAAGAGCTCTTCTGTATGTAAAGTCCTAATGTCCTGTTGCAGAGCTCTTCTGCACTGTACAGTGGGCTCTACACAACGCCTGTCAGAATGAAATGGCACAAAATCTGTTGATAAATCATCTGTGGAAGGCTTGAACTCCAGCCAAGACAGATAAAAATAAAAGAAATTAAAATAGTTGTGTGTGTGTGTTTTATGAAGGGAACATTTATATTTTTAAACTAGGAGTAATTGTATTCTGTATCTGAAATGGCATCTGAAAGTGATTTAGTTGAACAATGTGGTTTCTGATTGGTGCTTGAACTAGTTCCAGAACATTTTTTATAATAAGCATCATAAAGATCCCAATTATCTGATCCTTTTTCCTAACATGGTCAGAGAGGATGTTTCCAAAGAAATGGTTTTGGGGTTTGTTTTTTTTTTCCTCTGTGGCACTGATCCTGCAAACACTTACATACATGTTTAATCCTGTGAACAGCCTCAGAGAACTGAACCAAGGCAGCCCTCAGCAGCAGAGCTAATTGGAGAGTAAACTACTAAATGTTCGGATTTGCTAATCAGGACAATCCATAGACTTTCAGGGAAAGGTCTGCTTGTTATTCTGAGAGCTGTTCAGGATGCATTTACGATTCAATAAAGGAGGCCCCAGCATTACCAAAATAATTACTTACTCAAACAAGCCTGTAAAACTCAACGACTGCCCCAAATAAAAGGAGACTTCCCCCCCCCCCGCTCCAGTTTAATAACATAAATCTAGTGAAATGCATCTTGCTGCCATAAAACTGGTTCTACATGCCTTAGCAACCATTGATTTACTAAGTGGGCAGGGAGGTCAGACCCTGCTAGGAGGGCTGAACATATGCAGAGAATTTTTAAATCTAAAAGTTTTGTCTACCCAGAGAAATGGAAAGTATTCCATATCTTACACTGTAACTTCACTCTCCAAAATGACACGTAAAAGCAACAGGCAATGCTACTGATTAAAATGGAGCCATTTTGATGATCACTCAGTAAAAGGGATAAATAATGACCCTAAACCCCGCTGTCTGTTCCAGGGGGGATTGTCCCTGACTGCAGAACTGGTTTTGCATTGGCAGCATCCCCCTTGCCCTGGGACGCTGCTGGAGGGGTAGCTGTCACATCCTGGGTATTGCCTTTCTCAAGCAGCCCTCAGCAGGCTGCAGGCACAACTCCAGCATCGTGCAGGACACCAGACCTCCTGCCATGAGCACTGAAGGGCAAAACCAAGCATGGATCAGGATGGCAGCAGTTATGTAAGGCGGCGTGCTGGTAGGAGCAGCAACAGGGTCTGCTATAGGACAAATGATTTCCTCCTGGCAGAGACAAGTCTTTGCCTTCTTTGTAGCATCTCTTACGCTCTTCAGCCCACAAGAAAAGTCTTTCCTGAACTGGCTTTGGCTAGGTCCTTCCTGATACACACTGCAACAGGGGAACCACAGGCTATCCTGGACACCAGGTGTCTTTTCAGGCATCACCTCAATTTCCCTCTGTTTTGAGCAAAATGGTTTAATGTGCTGCAGAGGACAGTTGGTTGTCACCCCAGTACCCACAGATGGCAACTAAGAACCTGCAGAGGTTCTTGTGTTAAAAATGGCTATTTGTGACATCACACTCAGGGTCCCCTTTCTCCACCTTGTTTTTATCTGGAAGGAAACTCTCCTCTATATAGCAAAGAAGATATACCCAAGAACACGTGATGGATTAAGCAGCTTGCTTAGCCTCACACAGGAGGGCAGCCAGAGCTCCACCAGTGGGTTTGCATTTGTTGTCAAGAGGAATAGGAAAACAGCTTTAACAAACGCCAGCTGATTGCTTGTGGGTATGAGCTGATAGAGACCATAAACCATTTTTCACAACACTGTTCCTTGCTCTCTGAAAACTCACACTGAAGCCTACTGTGGTTTGCAGTACTTCACACCTATCCGGCACCCACCACACCTATAAAGTGTTGTCTGCTAATCCTGGAAGGATGTAGCCCCAAGCACTATGCAGAGGTAATTACCCTGAGTGTTTGGGTGGACCTGCAAGTGTCACCTAACTGCAGCAGCCACCTCTCTATCAGGCTGCTCCTGGTTGCCTGGATCATGTTTGGACGATGTGTGAACACAGAGGTGGCCAAAAATAAATAACAGAAGACGCCTTACTCCCTTGAGCACTGAGGTGCTCGTGCCAAGAAGTATTCTCGCTTCTTGCTGTGTCTTTTTGTGGTGGTTTTCCTGAGACTGAAAACACTCTTCCACTGCAGAAGATGCAAAAAAATTCCTGCTGACCTCAGCATTGAGTTTCATCTTTTTGAAGCTTTGTTGCGCCTCTAAGATAATTTATGAGGTGTCAGGATTTTCAAACCACAAATGTCTTGGACGAAAACCGTTTTTACACTACAGATGCCATGAAAGAGAAGCAATGTTGGTCTGTTTTTTCTACAGCACTGTCTGTGTCCACAATGAAGCACGGGTTCAGAGCTCCTGGAGATTATTTGTGTAAGAGTTGTCCGGGCCAGCACTCCACTGAGGCTCAGGCTGGGTTTGATTCCCCACCTTTGCCTCATTGCCCTGATCTTCTCTGTTGGGAGGGGAACTCCCATTTCCTGGTGCTGTGCCACGAAAACATGAGCTTGCCAAGTTATTTCTCTCTATGTGTGTATGTGCGCATATGTGTCAAACAAGCCAGAAGTACCAGAAGTAAAAAGATCCATTAACAAACCACATTTTGAAATATCCACAAGGATCCCCAGTTTTCTCATCTGTGGATTTCTTTTCCCTGTGCTTTAGATTTTCAAGGGGAAAAATGAAACCAACAAAAACCCCCAAGAACCCAGTTTAGCCGCCTCTAATCCAGTATGCACCTCAGTCTCCATGAAAGTGTTCTTGGGACGACAGCAGTATTTCCCTTGGCTGGGATGCCCAGCCTCCTGGCTCCTCTGGAGCTGCAGAGCTGTAGACATTCCGTTGAGTAGTTTGCAACCCTGCCTGCCAGGAAAACCCAATGTCTCCATGGAGAAATCTCAGCGGAGGAGTTTGATACTCAATCAGGGATGGAAAAGAAGGGAGTTTATGCCTCCCTGAGACCAATCCCTTCCCTAAAAAAATGTAAAAGCAAGAGGAAAAAAAAAAGAAAAGTGATCATATTCTTACAGACTTGGGCCCAGACACGCCAGTACCGTTGGTGTACGGTGTATTGGTTTTTGTCCTGATGGGCCCAAGTCATGGAGGCTCAGACCAAATGTCTGTTTAGGTCAGTGGGAGTCTATCGACTTTGAATCAAGCCTAAAGTTCGGATCTTAAGCTACACTTCCTAAAGTCTGGGCAAGCTTGCATCTTCTGGTGAGGGGGCTTGGTTTGGCCTGGCTTTGAGATAGGAACCAGCTTCAAATGTAGGCCTCCAAACAAGTTCTAGGAAAGAGGTTATAAAAGAGCTCCTTCTTGCTCAATGCATTTATTCCCCATGGGCCAGATTCTGACATCTTCATTAACACTGAGCAGAAACTTGCTCCAAGAGCAGTCACATTGATTTGAATAGGGCTATTCAAGAAGTCAGCAAGTACCTAATGTTAGCAAGGGTAGCACCATCGAAGGGTCACATCTGTTTGCTTCATTGACATATGAGTTTTTCTCTTCTTCCTGCTCTTAGCCCACAGCTACAGAAAAAGCACACTGGGTTCCCTTCTTCCTGTCATCTCTTCAGCAAAATGCTGCTCAGAAATTCTTCCTCAGTGACAATGTGGTAAGAAGCAAAAAGTGCAGGAGCTCAGCTTATAGCTCTAACAGCTAGAAAAATATTCCTGTAATAAAAAGGAAGCTGTGATCAGGTAGTCAGAGCTCCTTCCTAAGCATTGCTCTAATCATCTTTTGTCCGCTTTCCCTTCCAGACTGAAAAATAATGCCTGCATGGGAAGGCAGAAAGACACTGCTGCTTACCTACACCTTTTTGTAGCCATCCCTTCCTAGAAGTCACTCTCTTGTGAGCCACTTTAAATATTCATTCTACTGTTTTGGATCACTTTGGCAGAACCAGGAAAGGGATCACTCCTGTGATTGTGGATAAAAGCAGCTAGCCTTCTAGCATTGTGCATGTATCAGCCTCATGAATTTCCTGTCTTGCTACCCTGAGTTCTGACAAATGCCCAAAAACCAGCTTTGAACTGGGCACTTAGAGTATTAGAGAGCTGAACAAATCCCAGATTTAGACAAATAGGTGTCTGATTCACATGACTTGGAAACACCTAATACCCGAACATTTGCTTTTCTTCCTTCCAGGGCAGTGACCAACTCTTGGCCCTACCTGTTTCAGGGAAGACTAACTGCAGAAGAGCAAAGTAAGGGAAACTCCATCCCCTCTGGATTCTCAGACCATTTTCTCCATCAGCTTACCTCCCACTCGCATAATTAAGGTTTGTCCCAAGTAGATTTTCTTATCTTTTCTCTAGGGAGGTAAGGGTATTTGTGCTGTGATGTTAGTATAAATCCTTGTAACTATTTGAATTATACTCCCTAAGAAACAAGGCTGCTTACACATAGTGGCTGTGTCTCTAAGGACAGGTCAGACAGTGTTAAGATTCTCCTTTCATGAAGAATGCTAAAAGTGCAGCTCCAGCAGGTTAGGATTTGCAAAACAAATGCTCATGATTCACTAGTGTCAACAATGGTACCTGGTAGTTGTGTGCAGTGCTGCAGCAAGCCCAAACAATCCATGTTCCCCTTACTGAAAAGCAGGCAGAAAGTCTCCACACTCAAGATAGTTGGCTTTCCTCACCACTTCGAGGAGTTAGGATGTTTTTTTTTAACTGATTTGTACAAAACTACTTCTTTCCTGCCAGTTTTTCTTAGACTTACTCTACAGAGTGTTCTCAGATATTCCAAACAGGTATCCAAGACTCTGCTGCTTTTCCTCCAGGCATTTACAGATTTTATGTGGGCAGCAAATTCTGTTTCCCTGGTCTCCCCCAGAAAACTAAATCGCCAGTGTAATGAGAGTAAGTGATAGACTGTTGTTTGTCAAGAAAGACCTTCTGGCAGAGGTTAAGAAGAGGATAACCTCTGCTCTTTTAGGCTCTACTCTGAATGAACAGATGAGCAGAAGACAGTTGCCAGTCCATGGAAGCACAAGGTCTGAAAGGGAACAGTTTGAGTTCTGGAAAGCTGCTTTCAGCAAAACTGGGATTATTGGTTATTATAGGTTGGAAGGGAACATTGTGGCAGGACATGGAAGTTGGTGAAATAATTCGTTTGCATACACTTCACATGCAGGAATGATTTTTACCTGAGCAAAATATCCTCAGGAGATGGTTCCTGTTTACGACTTGAGATCTCTCCCCACTTTAGAGAATGTGGAGGGATGGGATTCTGGTGTTACGTCCTGGCCTGATACTCCCAGAGCCCAAAAGCTTTGCAACTCAAGTTCCAAATGTGCTGGAGACTAATATATATGTAAACACAAGGAGATGGAGAGCAGGTTAAGTTGTTTCTTAAGATACAGATAATGAAAGACCATTGTTGCCCTGAGGAGAAAGGAAGGGAATTACATTATTTATGTATTACAAATGCAGCCACTAAGGCATAAACAAAGCAACTTGCAGAAAACCAGGCAAAGGAGGTTGCCGCAGAGTCAGCAGTTTCAAGTCAGGTTTCCTGTGTCGCAAACTAACACTTTAATCATCTTCCTTCTCTGTGAGGGAGAAACAAGTATCAGAGAACAGAGTGAGTCTCCACATTTTTCTAGCCGAAGACAGAACTGTGTCCATTGTTGGGACTAACCCCCTAGGAGGAATTATTTCTATTCAGTTTGTGTGTGTCACAGCCAAATAATGCACTGGGTGGTATTTCCTTCTCTTCCCCCAATCTTTCTCTTTTATGACCACATGACTTCACCCCCTCGTGTGAGTGACAGTACCCATTAGACTAGACTCTGATGCAAAACAGCTGTATGGAGAGAAGGGGAGGAAGGGAGTGGGGAACAGCAATTTAGAAAACAATTAAGAACATCAATTCCAATTCATTTGCTTGGCCAGGATAAGTAATTTCTAAGAGGTAACTTGATCTGTAGTGGACCGAGATTAAAGGCGAACTCCATTATCTCTAGTTTACAGTCTGGAGGAATTTGTTTTAACTGGTTACCAAGGAGGATGCCTGAAAAAAAGGAATGAAAAAAGAACCTTTGCCTAAAAATGCCTAAAAAATCCTCCTGTTTTCTTCTTTTAAAGGACACACATGGATTTACACATGGATTTATTAACTCTTCTGAGAGTATGGTTGTGCTGCCTTGCAGGAGGAACACTTCAGCTTTTGAAAATGGAATCCCTGCCTGCACGAGCTTTGAGATTCATTTTATCAAAATCAGTTATGCCAGCTTTAATCTGCTGTTAGGATTTTGGTGTAAAGATAGACTAGAAACATGAGACATGGGGTTCAAAAGCAGATTCAGCATTCCACAGAGAAAGCAGCAGGGTCTGGAGGAGAACACAGTCTGCTGAGCACCAGGCAGCCCCAAGTTTTCTTCTGGCTTTGACACTACCACATTCTCTTGGCGTGAAAGGTGATTCCCTGCACTGCTTTACCACTGCTATGAGCAACATGGTTGTAAAGTACTTGACACCTCTCAGAGGTGCTGTGAGACTCCATGAGTAAACACCTCAAAGTCCCTTTGAATACTGAGAGTCTGAATGAAGGCACATCATAGCAAGGGGTTGTGACTCAGCAGACATGAACTGTATTCACATTAGCATATGGGATGACACCAAAAAGTGAGTATGTGTGTGGGACAGCCACTGCTTTTTTACCATGGAAACCCTACACTCCAGAGCTCTCCCATTCCACCTTCCTCAGCTCTCAGCACTTTGCTACAACCCTTGTGTCTCAGTCTTTACCTCAGCTCCTACAGGCCTTGATCCCTCATCCTTGTTTTGCAAAATATGGTACTGCCAAGCAGCCAAGACACCCTACAACTTCAGACCATCAAAATGCTTCTCAAACCATTGGAGTTATCACTTGGAGAGCTCTGGTACTCATTCTGGGCATTTCTCCTGGGAACCCAAAAAGAGCAGCTGTTGTGTTTACAGGACCATAGAGGCCACATGAGTCTCTGGATCTGATGTGAGAAGCTAAAGAGTGGGATAAAAGCAGACATGGAAAAAAACATCCATGAGCTGGCCTGAAGTTCAGAGTTGGCCTTGGATCTGCATTTCGCTAGCTGGACCCAGGCTTCTACCTCTCATGTGCAATTTTGTTTGTCTTAGGGACAAACCGCATTGCTGCCATCATGAAATGGCCAGCCTGCACTTTATACAGCTGCATCCCTGTTAGCTAAGACTCCAGGGTGATGTAATCACCTCATTGGAAATAGGAGCTGAAGAATGTGATGTGACGAATTTTTCCGGACCACCAAATAAATTAAAAAGTAGGCTCTAAGCCCAGAAAGGTTACCCTCCCAAATAAACACGTCCCAGTCTCCCTTCCTCACACACACTTACCTTCTTCCACATCAGGAAGCTGAACTTCTCAGAGACTCCATTACAGACCCAGAATGAACAGGTTCTTCCAGCCATCCGGCATCTCCCATACAGTAATTACTTTGGTATGGGCATTTGAGAACAAGACAGAACTGTATTTACTAGAAATAGTCTCTTAGCATAAACTTCTCAGTAGACTTACTTTTGTCTTGTTGCCAGGAAATGTATTTGGGGCCTCTCACTAACTTCACATTTCTTCGATTAGAGGGGCATAAGCAGTTTGTTCAGATAGTTACAGAGAAAACAGTTATGAGAAAAACTGAGAAACTGGAAAGCTCTCTTTAAGCACATCCACTTTGCAACAGCATATAAGACCACCCTACTCCACAATCTTTCTTGTGACAGCCACACTTCTAAGGGTTGGAAAGGAGTAGGGGGAAACCCATCTTGCAAACATGCTTCCCCAGAACAGAGAATGTCATGGTAGATAACCTTACAACCTGAGATCATTTAAGCAACACAGTGCTTATTGTGAGCTCTAGGGTGAAAAAGAGGCCATTCCACAACCAACAGCAACAAGCAATTTCAGGCATCAGCAAACAGTCAAAATGGGGTGGGTGGG